>VNJO01012527.1:0-93689 GCA_008042535.1 Drosophila tani | reverse complement strand
TTTTTTTAAACTTATTCATTCATATTATAAAGATCCTTATCAACCAATTTAGAATTATGAATCTTTATTTTATTTAAATTTATTCAAAGATATGTGAAATCTATTTTAATAGAATTGTGAGATTTACTTTGAAATAAATGTAAATAAAGCACACAAAGAATTTTGACGGGAAAATAGAAAATTGAACAAATAAATGAAATTAAAATTTAAATTATAACAAATATTTTGCAAATCTCGCAATCAGTTCGCCCCTAATACGTTTAACCCCAATGACCAACCGAAGAAGAAGTACGAGACCGTCAATCAATCAAGGGGGGAGAGGAATGCGAAAATGTTGGGCCAATGGTCGTCAGGAAATACCTAAAAAATAAAAAAATAATACAAAAAATTGTATAGTTTGAGCCGTGCATAATTGGACTTGGATGGATTGGCTGATATATGGAAAAATATAAGAGAAAAAAGTAGCTGATGTTGTTGCTGTTGGACTATGGCACAATTTATGTGGAGAAACAGAAATACAAATTGACAGCGAGACAAATGAAGTTGTGGACACCGAAGTTGGGGATTTGTTGTTGGTTTATTTTTTTTCTTGGTGGCTTCCACAAGACTTCACAAAGCCCACTTGACTTCAACATTGGCAGATTGTCCAGTTACGGTGTTGGCCTTTCAATAGGAAATTAGGACGAACTTTGTGGGCAGCAGCGGCAGCCAAACCGAACGCTTGCATAATGGAAACTTGATTTGATTTTATGCGCAGAATGTATATGTATATGTACATATATTTTCGGTATATGCGAATATGCGAATCAATAATAAATAACAATAATTACAATTCAATTCAAGCCTCTCTCGCACACGAGGACGAGGAAAATAACACCTTCAGGGATAAGAGATTATTTTGGTTTTAATTTTTGCAAGATTTATTATCGACGTAACAAAGTTGTGCAGAAATATAAATATATTAGAAACTGGAGTTTCACATACAATTTCCCCAAAGTTGTACGAGTTTCTAATGCCGACCTAACATAACCTCAATGAGTGTGACTGACGTCACGGGAAAGCAACCCCAGAAAGGTGGCCAGAATCCCTGCCAAAGAGTACCCAAAACCCAGGGAAATGTGGCCACCCAAAAACCACCCACACAGAAAAATATATACATACCGAAAACAGCTGATAAATAATGACTTTTGGGCTCGTTTCTGACTCGGATTCGGTTTCTGTTTCAGTTTATTCAGTTGGTTTTTATTTCTTCTTTTTTTTGGCTTGGGCTCAAACCAATTTGTGTATGGGCAAGGTCTAGAGTCCTTGGAAAACAGAATATAACCACCCCCTTAAGGCCGCCCCCAATATAATTTATTTTCCGGGGCTCTTGTCCAAGTCGAAGTTTTGTGGGGTAATCTTTGACGCGTGCGTCGCTCGAGGGGAATATTGTGTTGTTTCGGTGACATATGGGGTTGGGTTTGGTGCAGAGGATGTGTAGGCCTATCGCACATCTTGTACCATCTCAGAACCCCTTCTCTCTTTGAATTTTTCAATGAAGGACCCTATCGACAAAGTCAACAGGACTTGAGATTTCCCTTTTGTTTTTGCAGACGAAATCGATTTTGCCACCATGTGTGTGTGTGCGAGATGATCTGACGAAGAATAGATAAAATTAGTTTATGTTTGTTTTCTTTCAAGTTAGGTTAGGGAAACATTTTTTTTATAATTAAAGTGGTTGGGATTTAACTCAGGATGTAAATAAAAACATATTCCAATGTTTATCTTGGTTATTTGTTCATTTTTTCCTGGAAGAGCATATAAAAAATCGTTAACAAATGATGAATTCCTCATTATCTTCCTGTGTGTGGCTTGTGTTAATGGATTTGTTTATTTGGCGAAGCAAAAACGCAATAAAATGGCTATTTAACCCACTGAGGCCGTTGCTCCTTCTCCGTGTTCTCGGCTTCGTTGTTATTGTTGTTGTTGTTTTGTGGCGTTTCGTTTATTTGGCAAATTCAT
The DNA here is from genome assembly GCA_008042535.1 of Drosophila tani. Classification (NCBI taxonomy): domain Eukaryota; kingdom Metazoa; phylum Arthropoda; class Insecta; order Diptera; family Drosophilidae; genus Drosophila; species Drosophila tani. The sequence goes on along the minus strand of VNJO01012527.1, from coordinate 91,688 downwards.
TTTTCAAATTTCCATTTTGGCTAATTAGGCAGAAAGCCAGTCGATACACCCCCACGCTGCCAATAATTTATTGCCTCGCATTGATACAGTTTTGATTATCTCTTTTATGGGCTGGAAATAAAGAAGCGCCCCCCGAACTGTCGATGATGAGTTCATTTTAATTGAATATTTCAATATATGTCTGTATGTTGACTTAAGCTTTAAACCAGCGGGAGGGTCAGCCCGAAAATGAGGAGGGGGTTTGGGTTGGATTACTCGGAATGTGACCTTGGCAAGTGTCTATATTTAGAAGTTATTATAAGCTGGAAAGTGTCTGCGGGACATGAAATCCCACAAACTTGAGATATTGAGGGCTCTTAGAACTGGTGATTATAAATTAATGTTGTTTATAAGAACTAATTCCCATGAAAAGTCCAAATTATCCTTTAAAAATTAATCCAAAACCAACAATATAAACTGTTGCAAACTTCTAACTAAAATTATAATACCCTCTGCATGGGTATAACAACGAAAACAACAGCAGACTAAAGGCAATAAAAAGCCAAGTGAGAAGAGCCGGAGATAGCTGGCTCGAGAGAGACAAAAACTTGAAGAAAGTGCAATCAACACATTCTTTTGTTGCTTTTATTAATGTTTTATCATCAACAGTAACAACCACAGCAAGCTTATCAAGAGAAAACCAAGAAAATTATATTTTGTAAACATGTTCTTCTCGCTGCTGTTAACTGCGAATATGAGTGGAAGGAGAGAAGGAAAGGATGCTACGCTTCGCTCAAATACACAAAAATGTACATTTAAAACCAATATCCAATAAAAATTGATGACCAAACATAAAATGAGGAGACATTTTCTTGTCCAAAAGTAAAATAAAATAATAGCAGCAGCACCCAGCACCCACACCCTACCATCCATTCCACCAAAGAATAAATCGTGAGGTCGGCCACCCTGGACATTGACATTAAATAAATTTTAGTTTAGATTGCAACCCTTGGGAGTGTTGAAAAGCCACCCACACCCCACACACATTATATATTTGCTTTTCGGATATTTCTGGCTGATCTACTGCACCGTTAACAATTTTAATATGAGAATATGCAACATCATCTCAATGAATGTTATATATTCTTAATCAGCATCAACACAAGAGTCGATTAAGTCCGTTTCTAAGTAGTCTTTAGGTTTAAGTCCCTCAGTTTAATCTGAATTAAACTTTGCAGATAGTCTTCTTTCTATGACAGGTAGTATATAATTAGAAACGGACCAGATCGAACTCCTATATAAACGGAAAATTAATTGGAAATCCGTCATAACGTTGTTTATTATTTAACAAGTACGCCTTTAACTTGGGATACAGTAATGTTTTACGTTTCTAAAATATTGGTTTAAATTTTTTTTAAAAGCAGCTTGTGTGTCTGCTTTTTTGTTCAGTGTTTTTCCTGTTTTGTTCTTCTTCCACTAGCCGCATTGAACTTTAATTGCTCCCATAAACCCCGCCCTCCGACCGTTTTCGTTGTTCTTCCCTTTTGTTGATAAAACTGCAGCTGCATTTAATGAGGTTTTTGGCTATCATTTCGATGGAATAGGGTGGGGAGGAGAGGTGTGGGATGCAGGGGATGTAGGGTCATTGACAGGGGTGACAACTAAATGTGAACTACGGCCAAATGTCACGACAATAAAGACAAAAATCCATAAAATCTTGGATCATGGAAGCGGGTTGTATTTTGTAAAATTTTGAATTTAAGACAATCTGAAGTTATTGTTTAGATATGCGAAGTTTCTAAAATCCTTTGACAGCTCAGCTGGAACTCTTCTTCCTTCGCCTGACCTTTGACTGTTTTGACAAATGTCAAGGACGTTTCTAAAACTTTATTTGTTGTCCCCTTTTGCCCAATGATTTATTTTTGGTCTGCTGCCTTTTTCTGTATTACTTTTGTTATTGTTTTGACAATTGAGCAAAATTTTAGGCCATTTTTTGTTCTGTTTTTTATTTAGCTTTGTTTGAATTTTTATTCCGATTTCCATTTCCGCTTGACGCGCTGCGATGGCCTTTAACCTTTTGCATACGATTCTCTTTCGAAGCAAACGTTTTTATGCTGTTAACTACTTTTTTGTGGTTAGCTGACTCCAGTCAAGGCCGAAACTAAGCGAATGAGCCCGAAATCAGTGTGCAGTGGCCTTGAAATGGGTGCTGAAACACCCACCACCCTCCTACTAAATGCGGAGCTCTAGGTAGCGTTACGAGCGGAAGTTCTTGCAAATGTTATATTAAGTATTAAACGAAGTTCAAATTGCAAAAGAGCTTAGTCCCCAGACCCTCCGCGTGATTACTGAATATTTTTGTGAGTTTTTTCGTAATATTTATACGACTCGGTGGAATTTTATCTTGGCTTGCAAACACAGAGACATTTGGTGTTTCCCCCGTACTATCTATCTACCCCATATTTATTCCCTCTCATCGCTTCTTCTCCCTTGTCTGCCTTCCCTGCATAAGATATGATAAAAAAATATGCGACTCCGCAACTCGAGATATTTTCTTTGTATCTTTTTTAATATTTACGCTGATTAATGTCTGCAGAGAGAGAAACCATCAGCATGAGATATACTTGAAATAATCATATTTTACAATCCGAGTAAATTAAATATCTCTTGAATAAATGTGCTTAAGATATAATATTCAATGGAATATTCTGAAATTTTCCCGATTTATATTATAGTAATACTACAAATGTTTTTTAATGCCACATTTTCACATTAAAAAATAATTAAACAAAATAATTAGCTTGGTATTTTGTGGGGATTGAACCCGCTACGATCATCCATAAGCTGAAAAGCTGTAGCTTTTGTGGCGATTGTCATACTAAAGAGTGCTTCATTTTTGCAATAAAATGGTAAATCAGAGAAACAAGTGTTTAAGAAGGGGACAGCATGATGTCCTAGGATTCTTTTTCATCATATTAAACGCACAAAGCTTTTGGTACCGGGTATCTCACAGTCGAGGTTACTCGGCAGTATTGTTCTTTCTTGTTTCTCTTTATTTTTCTCAGCTGATGATGGCCATATGTTTTCACAAATTACACAATTAGTACAAGCACTTTGCAGTAAAACGTGTTTTACCTCAAACGAGGTGCTCAATTTAAAGAAAGCAGAAAGCAGTTTAATATAATTTGTATTAAAAGATTAGACCGAATTCGGACTAAATAACAGTGGCGCCCGAACTCCGAAAATCTAAATTGGTCTAGTGATTTACGCAGGGATTATTCCGCGGAAAATCAATGATGATATATTCAATTTGCATTTACAAAAATGCTTATTTCAATAACATAATAGGTTAATCATAATTTAAAAAAGTTTTATGGATAAATACAAGAAAATTTAAAAAAATTGGCATAATAATAAGCAAAGCCAAACTGTGCTCCCTTTCTTTTCCTTTTTCTATTATTGTCGCGCATTTTTATCGCCGCAGCGATAAGCACACTAATTGCCCTGACCATCGATTAGATATCGGGGCTTGGTACAGTTTTCCTTGCTCTTGAGAATGGAAAATATAGGTATGTAACATACATGGTTATATTTACGTTTGGCCTTACGTTTCTGGCTTGTACTTACGTATTTTTGCAGCTTTTTGCTTGTCCTCTTTCTGGTTCCTCTTTCAATGGCTTGGCCAAAAGCCATTTTGGCATTGCACTTGTGTCGGGACTTATATTTTGTTAGTCATTTGAATGCGTTTTCAGCCTTACATACATATACTCGATTATATATGTATGTGTATGTATGTATTTATAATGAATTCAGCGGAAATGTTTGTCGTCTCTGCCGTCTTTTTCCCCAGCTCAATGCGTCATCATTGCATTGCATTCTGTTTGCTTTAATTAAAAGCCCGCCTCATTGTCACCTTTGTGCCGCCTGGCCAATTTTGGAATGGAATTGAACTCTATATCCATTCCCCTATCTATATTTCATTTCGTTCGTCCGGCTCATTAATTTCAGTGCCAGTTGATTGATCGATTAATCGCTTGATTAGTTTTGTAGTTTTTCCTCGATTAAGCCCAATGTCAACTTGGAAATTTCATTATCGCCGCCACTACCAACACTGTCTCCCTATCGCAGGTTCTTATCACCAGCCACAGCCCCTCCTCCACTGCTGGCTGTGCCCCCATTATATGAATACGCCTGGTTGCAAATAGAGATATCGTCGTAGAGCCCTTAAGTCTGTCGTCCAAAGTACTGTCCGCTCTGCGTTCCTTCCCGCCCGCAATATATATGGAAATTTGTTTTCTCATGCACAACACAAGTTTGTAACTTTGTTGGCGGCGCGACGCGGCGGTTGAATAACACCACACGAAACAGCTTGCATCATCTACTGTCCGTTCGTCCGTCCGTCCTGAACTCGTTCTCGTTTAAAATTCGCACACAAAAGTTGAGTTTGATAGTAGTATTTCTTATTAGGTTCGCGTATTAGGGAAAAGAAAGTACCTTTATAAAATAATTATTTTAAACAATAAATAAATTCATACTAACAAGCTTTACCGTTTTCAAAACTAAAAAATGTTCAGTTTTGCGCCCCTTTTTGTCCATTTCGAAAAGTAAAACGCAACTTACTTGTGAAAGTGTAAACATCCTATCTCTTATTTTATTTACTAATCCCCCGTACTTGTCTTGGCTTTATTGAAAAATATATTACACCCAAATACACGTTTTTGCAAAATGTTCTCTTTAATATTCTTTATCACAAGCTGAAGGGGTTCTTTTATTAATTAATTCTCGTAGGGAAAAAGTGGTGACTAACTGACAAAATGCTAACGGTGCAATCTGGCGACAAAATTTCAGCATTTCATGCTCAAAACAAAACAGAAAAAACCAAGCCAAAGCCGATTTACCTTTTCGTCAAAACCAGCAGCAGCGGCAACAAAAATATAAATAAAATCCAATGCTAAAGCTGGAAAGCTGCTGGCAAATGAAATGGTCTAATTGCCGCCGAAGCAACAAGCAAACCACTTTTGGACAATTGGCAACGCGGCGTATGCGCAACATTTTACCCAACCAATGAAAACATTTTACGTGATTTGCATGAACAATTACAAAAAAAAAAACCTAAAAATATACCAAGAAAGGCGGTTGAAAATTCGTCACGCGTAACTTGAATAGTAAACTGTTCGTTTATTCCTTTTGGTCAAAATAAATAGGTAGGTAGCAAAGGGATAAGGCTTAAACAGGGGACTTGGGAACCATGCAGAGAAGGTACGAATTAGATAAGAAGATTTGATTTTATTGTTATTTTATTGGTTATTTATAATACATTGTAGCTGGCATTTTAAAGTCGAGAGAGCACTGTACCTCTCTTAATTGTTTAATAACATTTGTCTTCTTGTTCCTATTTCTTGATTCGTTCTTTCGAATGACTTGTTTCTTTAATAATATTTTCGTATGGTAATTTTGTCAGTTAAAGCCATAGAAAAAGTATTGCCAAATAAAAAAATCGTGACATAGTTTTGGTACCTAAAAACTGGCGTTGTCGTTGCTGTCGATGTTTTTCTTGCATTGTCTCATGTTGAATGCTTTAACCCATGTTGACCCTACAACCTCCTGCCCCCCCCATTGTAACACACAAGAAAAATAGCAAACATATTTTCTGGGCCGATTTGGTTTTAGGTTTTTATTATACCCGGTACCTGTAGGTTATTTATTATTAGTTTTTATACACCCTGGAATTGGGGAAAATAGTTAATTAATAATTAGGATAAGTATTAGTCAGTGTTATTAAATTTTTAGATTGTATTGTCCTAAGATCTCTTCTCTTTTTTTTTTTTGAATATGTAATGATACTTGATACTCTTCCGTCATACGATTCAAATAAATACACTGATAGTAGCTGTGTGAATTTTTCGATCCCCTGGCAGTTGATTTATTTTGTTCGCATTGAAATATGAACTTTACATTCATTGATAATTATAATTCACACACTCGTGTGTATTTAAACTTGTAACCTCTTTTACAATCACAGAGATGAAAACAAAACAAAAAAAAACGAAAACATTTCCATCCACATGTGTGTGGATAGTTTATTAATGTGTTATTTTGTTTTTTTCAAAAAGCCATATAAAGTTTAATGTTAATCGAGAATTATTTCGCAATTGTTACGTAGCTTTTCTAGTCGCATTTTCTTCTCTCCGTTGCAGTAATTGCTTTAATTGTTATTCACGAAATGCGCCGATCGCCGATCGTCGCCCGGTTTCTTGCGTCTCTTGATTCTCGATGAAATTTGCCCACCAACAAAGACAATTAATGGCTTATGGCTTATTTTGCAATTTGTTATAATTGAGTGAGTGCAATATGCAATTGCCATTGCACTGCAGTGCAGCCTGCGATAGATCGTGAGTAGGGGGCGGGTTTAGCCTAGCCGTATGGGTTTCAAGGCAACGTTTGGTGCCGATTTCTAGGAGAAGCTGAGAAAATGGTACTCATTGAATCAAAATTATTACATACGATACAAATAGAACTTAAATATTATAATTCCCAAAAATCGAAGCATGATTTGGGGATTCCGAAGTTTGTAGACCCTTTGCAGATTGCTATTTGACCCAACCCTTCCTATTTAATGCACAAAACTTTTGGTACTTCTGGGTATCTTGCAGTGAGGATTACTCAGCTGTATCTTTCTTTCTTGTTTCTCTTTCTTTTTCTCAGCTGATGATTGCCATATGTTTTCACAAATTACACAATAAGCATTAGAATTTTGCAGTTAAACGTGTTTTACCTCAAACGAGCTTTTAATGCTCAATTTAAAGAAAGCAGAAGGCAATTCAATATATTTTGTATTAAACGAGTTGGTATAACCTTGCAGTCTGCAATTGGATCATTAAAAATCAAACCATTTTAGTAATGTTAAAAAAATATCGAATTTTTTAAATTTTACATTTTACATGTAGAATTTTTACATTTTCATATAAATCGACCGATCGCTTCAATGGCAGCTATATGATATAGTGGTCTGATCTTAATGAAATTAAAACCGTAATTCTAGAAGCATAAAAAACTGTTATATGTCAAAATTTACAAAAATACGTTTAAAAACAGAGAAGTTAAAATTTTTTTTACATTAATTTCGCCATCATTCCTATGGCAGCTATAGGATATAGTAGTCCGATTTCGGCCGTTCCGACATATATGTTGCGTGCTAAAGAAATAAGACTATGCTAAAGAAATAAGACTATGCTAAAAATTTCAGCTCGATGGCTCATAAACTGAGAGACTAGTTTGCGTAGAAACCGACAGACGGACAGACGGACATGGCTAGATCGACTCGGCTGGTGATGCTGATCAAGAATATACGACGTTATGTCGTTTTGGCACGTCAAAAAACCGCCCAAAAATGATAGCGACATAATCTCGATTGAACTTAGCACTGAACGAGTCGGACTTATGTCGCTTTCGGCGGACTTATGTCGCTGTGCCCCTCCGAAAGGGTATGCTTGGAGTGCGTTGGTCCACCTAATTTTGAGGTGGCCAACTCAGTCCGATTGCGAGTTACGCACAGAACCAGCGCGATGCGGCGGTGAGAGACGCGCACACTGGCACTGGCACGCACGTTCCGCACTATAAACGCCGAGGAATGTCAAGTATACAAATTGCAAAAACTCAGAGCAAGAAAAAAAAGAAGAGAAATGCTAAAGAATAGACTCAAGAACGGATTGCGAAGGAGGGAGATCAACCGCACCCGAAAGTAAAAAAGTAGAAAAAAGCATGCTAAAAAGAAGCATAAGAACAGATGGAGGAATGCAGGAAAAGGCAAATCAAATGGACAAACCAAAGGAATGCGGCTTTAAAGATCGGATTGTCGGAAAGAGAGGCAGCATAGCGCAGAGGAGAGGAGTGGATAAGACGGTGGGGGGGGGGGTCTATAGATGCTGTCAAGGTCGTTGGTGCTTGCCTTGAAAATAGCAAAAGCAAAAAGCACACAGATGCAGCGAATGGAACTGACAAGAAAACTGGTCAGCTTGCGAAAAGATGCGCCCAAGCAAAGCGCCAGAAGAGGAAGAGGAAGATGCAGAAGCAGAAGAAGATACCTTCTAGTCGTCTCTTTCGGGCCACTCGCATGCCGTCTCTTTCTTTGCGAAAAACCATTGTTCTCCTAAAACAGCGACTTTTTGGCTAATTAGCAGTACCGCCACCGCCGAAAATGCTTTCCTGATGTTGATGTTGATGGATCCTCAAACAAATCTGACAAAAAGCATTGTTTTCATCCTCTGTCTCTCTGCCGTCTTCTGGCAGCTTCTTTTGCTCTTTTGCTCTTTACATAATTTGCACGCTTCAGAGATTTTTAAAGCTGAAAGGGTTTTTGAACCTCTCCCTAAATATCAGAAATATCAGAAGGAAAACGGCAAATAAACGGTCCATTAACAGCAGTTCAATGGACTGACTGACTGGCAAGAGAGAGAAAGAACAAGGCCAACATGGGGCTTAAATATTTCATTGCTATTCCCCAAGTTAGTTTACATTCTTGCTATATATTTAACGCTTTTTTTTATCATTCACTATTACTCACGTATCCTACGTTATAACAATAACATATAGCCTTCCCTTGTTCTTCCACTCTTCCGTCTCTACCCTGTTTGGTTGGTTTGACTTATTATAATTATATAACATTTGTTGTCCTTAGTTAACAAGCTTGAAGGCCTCGTTGTGATTGGATAAGTTAAATCGTTATATTTCGAGTGGTATGCAGGCTATTTTTCTACCCCATATTAGGCAGTATAGATATTCTATTTCGCTCGCCCTCACCTCAGATCCAGGCTCGAACCATGGTTTCGAACTTAACTTTTTCATGTTTTCTTTAAACTTTTACTTTAAATTTTAAATTTAACAAAGCTTTACGTACCGGGTATCGCTCAGTCGTGCAGACCCAACTGTAGCTTTCCGCCTTGTTTTTGTCGGGCCTGGGCTAGGTTTTACTCAATTCATTTCAGTTAATATTGTATTTTTTTCCCCGTAAAAGGTAATAAACACTCGGCCACGTTAATTTATTTTTAATTATTGAGATTTATTGATTTTTCTCACATTTTTGCCAAGCGAACAACTCGAACTCGAACTCTTGAACTTTAGTGCAGTCTTTTCAGAGCGGAGCAATGACACGGGTCTTTTTTCAATGTCTTTGTAAACCTTTCCGACAATCAACTAAGATATATATCTTCCAGTCTCCTCAGACTTCGTTGTACTTTATTTTGTTTTGTGCTGTTGGGATTTAAAAATAGTCCGGCAAACCAAAATAATAATAATAACAACAGCATCGTAGCCACATGGAGAGAATTTTATTTATAGATATAGCTCCGCGGCACTTACACCTTTTGGGGCGTGGCGTGGCCTTTGCCAATTTTTATGGAGTTATCTGCGCAATGATATTTATTATTTATTTATTTTATTTTCTTTTTGTTGTGCATAAATTAAAAATTTTATTGTTGAAGCAGAGAGAACCTCTCAACAATCCTCCTTTTATTTTTTCTTTCCTCATCTCTCGGTGTTTGTAGAGTCTACAATTAATGTATCTCTTTGTTTATTTGCAGGTAAGAGATGCCAAGATAATTGTTATTGTTATGATAACTATTAAAAGTGATGGAAACATAATGAAGTTCTTGAGTAAGTGGAAACCAAAATATACATACATATATATAGGGTTTGCTTATGGAGGAATAATATAAATATAAACTAAACGGAATTGACAGCAAAGTGAATGTTGAAAATGTGATAATTATATCATTTAATAATCTGTTAAAAAATACAGGTAAAATAGGCAAAGCAGGAAAATATGAACGAATTCTAGAAGAGACGCAGAGGGGCAGAGATTTCGGGGAACGCAAAGTTCCAAGTCATGAGCGAAGTCGGGAGGGCGAGTCTGTGGGAAGTCAAAACACTTTAAAGCATTTTTAACTGATATAGTACAAGACCCCCCATATGTCTGTATGGTATTTTGTGATGTGTGTCTATCCTATCTTTTTGTGTGTTTGTAAGAAAAAAAATACCAGAGACCCAGTTTGTTAATGAATAGGAAATAATTCTACAAATAAATAAATAAATGTTGTTGAGAGAGCAAATGAAAACGGGAAAGTATCTGCTAGTTAAACTTGTTACACAATTTAAATCTTGGTTTTCTGTGTGAGGAATACTTGAGGTATTTAAGGAAGCAGATAATTTGTCACAAAATATGATGTAAGAAATTTTAGGACCTCGTAAAGAGGTGTTTTTGTTTGATTTAAGAATCGTCGATTAACTAAACAGAAACGAAAATTACGCCTAGCAGTTAGTATTGTAAATTTACCTTATGTTTTCTTTAACTTGTATTATAAATTTCTAATGTTCCTAACTTGCGTAGATACAATTATTGTGAAAAGGGTATTTAAGCTTCCATTTCCCCTTAACTGAAGTTAATCTTTCTTTTTTGCCTATATGTATCTCTTGATTCGGTTTGTGGAAATTGAATAGAAACTCAACGGTAATTGATAGAAGAGAAAGACGCTGATGATGATGATGATGATGATGCTTAGTTAGTGCCTCGAATCGATCGATCAGTTTAGGGCATCGAATGTAATTTCTTTAACCTTAACATTGCCTCGCTGGCGATCGCTGGGAACGTTGATTGATTCTCTCAGTCCATTGACTTGTTGTACAGTCATGCAGAACCCCCTCCCCCTCCCCAAAAAAATACAGGAAAACAAATAATTAAAGACTTGCGACTCGTCTCCAAGCTCTTCTCCAATTGTTAAGCACCTCTAATTGCAAAAAAAAAGAAAGAAAACAACAAAGCTGTTTTTAGATGGAGCGAGTGCGAGCGCGTGAGACATTTGTCAAGATGTGCGCGTGTTTAGAGGGTTAAGAGAGGGGTACGCAGTGCGTTAAAGGTACCTTTTCTCACAAAAGTTCAATGTCAAAATTTTCGTTCACTTTTTGAACAGTTTATTGAACCTTTTACGCCTAAGCCAGCACTTACAGCAAAGTAAAAATCAACAACAGAAGCTTAACAGCAAAACTGAACAGTTTTTAATGATGATGATGATGCCTTACACTGATTAACTGTGTGTTGATGCAATCAATCCAAATAGTACAAATAAATATTTATCAGCATTTTCTCAAGATCAAGATTACATTGTGAATATATCTCTCTCGGTATTACAAAATAAATCCAAGGAGTCTTTATTAACATAGCCATAAATGGTTTGTTCTGCGCTTTGTTCGAGAACGTAATTAAACAGAACTATGAAGGATTTCTCGTTATTTTCTTTTCCCTTTTCATTTGTCAAAAAAGCAGCCGAAAAAAAAGAGCAAACAGAGCAACAGATACAGGCACAGATACACACAGCTGTGGAGACAGACACAGATACGGAATGCGGCATAGAGATGCAGATAGAGATACACACACACACATGCCAGAGATACTTTTTTCCAACTCCAATTTGTCGTGGCTTTTTGCCGTTAGTCATGCTCATATATACGTTTATATACATATATATATATATCTATATAAAGCTCGACGGCGATCAGCAACCGAATATTTCAACTTGAGATACAAAAACTTCTTGGAAAATATTGACAGATACAGATACACACAAACACACAGATGAATATCTCTATATGTCTATGGAAATGCCAATTCGGCAATACTCTTAAAAGTATTTCTTGTACGTTTCGAACTAGTTTCAGGTTTTTACTCTGTTACTCTGTTGTATTCCATCTGAGCGAGATATACGACGGCGGCACGGAGATAACCGTTTTTGTGCGGCTTGGAAACGACCTTTCCAGGCATTTTGTTATTGTTATTGTGGCCACACATCTTTTGTGCTGTGCTGCCACGTTCAGGCCCAATGTGGGCGGCAAAGAGACCAAATTGTAAAGCGAACCAGGCCAAAACCAGATCAAATGCAGATTCAGATCGGATCGGATTGGTTTGGATTGGATCGGATCGCAGATTAGGCCAACTCAAAGCTTATTTACTTGTCTCTGGCCAAAGTAAATCACAACTAACTATAATGTTATTAATCAGAGAATTAAGTAAAGCCAGCAGTTATATGTGAATGATCATTATTTCTGCCGTATAAAGAGGGAGATATCTAGGGGAATTGGCAAATAATATTCGTCAGCTTCTAATAAAGCTTTAACACCAAATACATTTTTCATGATTAACATGATTCTTCTACAGTTTGAACGATTTCGATATTTTGAAGAATTGTAATTCTTATTAACATTATTCTTCTACTTTGTTACGAAACAATTTGTATTATTAATCGATAGTTATCGATCATTTTACTAATTGTAATTATACATCTTTAATTTTAATTTTTAATTTACTAAAAACATACATAACTATTTAAAGCTTAAATTGACTAGATCTCGTTTTAAATTTACAATTTCTCAGCACTTGTGGGAATGTAAACATGGTGCGTATACTATCCGTGTGTCGGCATAGGCTGTGCAGAGAAATTTGCTAATTTGCTGGTAAAAAATATATATTTTCAATAGAGCTTTGTGAACAAAATGTAAACAAGGTTTATGTTCAATTATTATACCAAATTTTCAATAATAAAACAGTTTTTTAAGTCATCTTGAAACTATTTATTTCACCCAAGTAAATACTTGTTACTTTTTTGTTTAAGTTTTTTTTTTTGCATCCGGTTGCAGCTTGTGATTATGATCATCGCGCGATCATTATCGTCATTGTCACACTCATCTAAAACTGCCACATTAAGTTTGATGGTGTGTGGTGCAAGATCGGCGAAGAGTGTAGACGAGGAGAGCCACTGAAAGTAATCATCGCTTGAAAAATGCAGGCGAAAACAAAAAAAAAAACTCTTTTTTTTTAACTTAACTTAACTTTCACCTGATGCCGGCAACGGCCCAGTGGCAAAAACGATGGCAAAACTTGCGCGCGCAGCATTAGAAGTCGTCAACATCATTGCGATTATGATTACCATCGTATCTCTGTGATCATGATCATGTTCACGATCGTGATGGAGTTGTGCTGCGAAAAAATTAACGCACACACAGGCCGGGGGACAGTGTCACCGCATAAAGCAACCGAATTGTGGGATGTAAACGGAACTGTGTTGGAAAGTTTGTCGATAGGTCGTCTATATGTGGAACGGTAACTTAATATTCGCCTTGATATGCGAGCCCAAGTGAAGGTTTTTCCGACCGACCCCTTTCCCTTCGCAACATGGCAATGAACCTTGCCATATATCGGTTAGTTAAAGGTATGAGTTATCGATTAAATAAATATCGAAATGTGCCAAATGTATACTTTCGATATAATACGGATATTTTAGTTGAATTTAAATTTCTTTCTTGAAGAAAACATAATTATCATGCATAAGAATATAAAATGTTTCAATATCTGAAAAATATTTAGCTTTAAATAAGAAATATATTATTATGGAATTTAATACAATTGTTTGTTGCTGTAGTTAGGCAAAAGCCTTAATTGTATATATAGGGGATGCCATCAACAGCTACCAATTCGCTGCTAACTTAACCAATAATTAACATTAATACTTTAAAGAATCCCTTCGCAAAACCTCTTGACAAGGGCATGAAACTCAGCATATATCAATGTGCAATGGTGACCTGCTTTTGCCTCAAACTTACCCAACTTCTCGATTTTCCAACTGCGCGTTATCTTTTGCCATGACACACGAACTGTAGACCGTAGACTGAAGACTGGAGACTAGGAGGCCGGCACATAAAGCAACCATTACCGCCATTATAGCGGCACAACAACAACAACAACAGAAGGCTGTTCAAGAGAATTGTAAAACAAAACAAAAAAACCTAAGAAAATCCAACAAACAAACCCATACTTCTTTTGTAGTTCTGAAGATTTCGCATATGCAAACAAATGGCAAGTAACACTGCGTTTTTTCCCCCTGTTTTTGCTTTGCGTACGAGTGTGTAACCACCAAATGACCTTTGCACAACAAAAACTACAACAATACTTACCGGAGAAGAGAGACAGAGAGAAAAGAATGAAGAATGAAGCTTGTACAGTGGTGGCTTTTAAATAATTTATCGTTGAAATTCCTCTTATAGTATTCCGTCTTATAGTACTTATTCAAGGCTTTGACGTTCTTCTTTGATTTACCTCCGTGGATCAATACGTAGTGTGCTGGACTGCGAATCTGGCGATCCCGAGCTCGAGTCCGAATAACAATTGTGTCTTCGAAGTGTTTGAATGCTGAATAGGAGTTCCTAAAATACACATCCATTTAACTTAAGCATATTAAATTTAAAAAAAGTCAACCAAAGTTAAATAATTGTATTGGTCAAGCAAAAAAAAAAAAGGCTTTATGTATGAACTAAATATTTTAACTCTTTATACTTAGTTTCATCTAAATGAAGTACAGTTTTTACTTCCCTTGAATACAAAAGTTCTCATAATCGTACTAAAGTTTGAATAATCGTACTAAAGTTCTCACAATCGTACTAAAGTTCCCAATTTCAGTTTATTGTGCTCTTGAAATTCTCAATTTGTGTTTTTTGTGTTCTTAAAATTAAGCGTATTAAAAATAAAAAAAAAGTCAACCAAAGTTAAATAATTGTATTGGTCAAGCATAAAAAAAGAGCCTTTATGTATGAACTAAATATTTTAACTCTTTATACTTAGTTTCATCTAAATGAAGTGCAGTTTTTACTCCCCTTGAGTACAAAAGTTCTCACAATCGTACTAAAGTTCGCAATTTTAGTTTGTGTTCTTGAAATTCTCAATTTGAGTTTTTTGTGTTCTTATAATTCTCAATTTTGGATTTTGACTTTTCTAAAATTTAGTACAAAATTGATACTTCTTTATGAGTATATATTATCTTATTTTGCGTGTTTATATCAAGTCTAAGAACATTTTACATATTTCGCTTTGAATTTGGATGCTATTGTATTGAGTCTTTGAGGTATTCAAAGTCCTCTGTTCTTTTTTTTTTGCTTTCCCCACACGAAAAGCTGACTTTATTTCTTACCTTCTTTTTGTCTCTTTGACTCCATCCCTGTTTCGCTCGCTCGCTTCTTGTAAACAAAAGACCGTTAATTGACATAGAATTTTTGGGTTTATGTCGCGCTGACGTGAATACACAAACTTGTCGAAATAATTTCCATAAAGTCGCGTCGCAAGCATGTACATATATAATTTATTTTTAGTTTAAAACAAAAGCAGTCTTGCCTATCGCAGTTCAATAGCCTCTTGAACTGTCAACTCTCGTTGGGTTTGAACTCGCCAGCAAACTGCTCAGAAGCTCCATAGTAACCTTTTTGGATTCTATTTTATTTATTTGGGTTTTTGTTGCTTCCTTTTCTTGAATTAGAGGTTGGGGAAAACAAATACGAATCGAACCCAATGCATGTTTGGGAAATCAGGTAATTGCTTCAGAGCGAGAGAAACGAAACTTGGGATGGACTCCAAGGCGGCTACAGGAAACTGAAAAATAGGTAGAGTTTGAAGATAAAAATCTCAGGGATAATTAGAACAATTGGAAACGGAACGATGCAGATTTCTTGATTAAGATCATCATCAATCTGTCATCGTTTTAGGAGATTAATGCACAGTCTTAGCACGTTGCAATCGCAATTGAAATGTTGGATTAATTGTGACTAAATACTCATCGGGTAGAGCACAGAAAATAATTAAAAGATACGTCTAAATAAAGGCAGGAATCTTGAAGAGATTGACGCGAGACCGAGAGATCGCCCCGATGTATCAATCAGCACAAACAAGTTTACATTGACCTTTGTCTAAAAAAAAAAAAAAAGCAGAAAACTTAAATATAAAAACAATACCCAGGCAACAACTATAGATCACATTTAGTTCTATGACTGAATGTGAGGGGCCGCAGCAGCTAGAAATAATTATTATAATAAGGAGACACAGACGGCCATAACAATAACTTTTTATTCCCTATGCAAATGACAACTCGCGGTATTATCTGGCTCTTAGTCATTATGAAACAATTAAAAATAATATTTATTTGTGCTTTTTTATGGCGGCGGAGAGAAGGAACATCGAAAAACAATACAAGGCGTGGGCAGGGGAGCTCTATCTGCACAGACACTTGCAGAATACAGCTGGATTACTCACTCGCACTCGGCGGATAGCAATTACCATCAATTATCGTCTGTCAATTGCGAATCTTGTAATGTGTATCTCAGAGATACAGATACATGGCATTGTTGCACCGTCGCCGTCGCCACCGCCGCCGCCTCGCATTAGATATATTGACAGATTTTTTTATTGCAAAAATGTGTTGTTTATAATTAATTGATTTTGCATTTTACCTCAGCTCCTGCTGCTTATTATAATGATCAAAGGCCAGTCCCAGTCCCAGGCAATTGCATAATAATCTCAGCCGAGTAACACATAAAAATACCGATTTTTATTTATTTTTTATTTTGTGCGAACGAATTAGGCTCTTTTTGTGAAAGGTACAGACACTCGACGGGAGATTGTTGGCTGGCCACAGATACAGATTCGGATCTGGGAGTTCAACAAACCGCTCGAAATTCAAATCTATTGACCCAAAATGGCAATTGAAAAATAGTTGCAAACAGCTTTAAAAAAAATGTAAAGTCAACAAGAATGGCAAATAGGAATTTGTCCAAACTTCTTACTAATAATTATAATACCCTCTGGTAAGGGTATACAAAAAAACATACCAAATTTGCCATATCATTAAGCAAACAATGAGCAATCAGCGCAGCGGTTGGACGAAAGTCCAGGTCCAGGCCAAGGCCAAAATCAGCAGGAAGAGTTAAGATTAAGGCACCAGAGCCAGAGAGAGGGCGAGCGGAAGGAGAGGCAAGTGGGACAAGGCCAAGATAAATGGTCAAAACAAAAATACAGATCAATGAGCTCTATATACACTAGTTCCTGACATTAAATGAGAACTGTTCAAGGCATAACGTATTAATAAATTGCTTTATACTCTTATCTTAATAACAATTCACTGAAAATGTCATAAAATACGTACTATTTCTCCTTAAATAACACCAAAAGCAGTTCGCAAAAGGTTCCAATAAATGTCGAATGTATAAACAGTATTTGTTGTGAGTTATAACAATTTGTTCCACTATTTCTACTCCCTCCCCCTTTATATGCCGCACATTGCGCATACGCAGCATGTGCTGCTTTCGGCACAATTCGAATTCGAAAATTAACAACAACAATGGCATTTTTATGGACTACCTTGAACGACCTTGCCGTCATTTAGGCGCCTGCTGAACAAACTTGGTCAAAATGCATTAACAAAATCGAGAAACAACAATAACAATAACCGCACGAGAGTCGCGCTTAACATTTTTGTAGCGTTTTCGTTCGCTTTTCGATTTTGGTTTGATCGCGCTCAGTCACTATTTCATTATGATTCGGTTACGCTTCGCAGTGAGATCTCAGATCAAAATATTGTTGCTTTTTCTCTCTCTCCTTATTTTTCTGTGAATAAGCCAGAGTTTTTCTCAGGTTTTTTTTTTTCGAGACTTGTCTCTGGGTGTGGGCTGCATTTTGGTCAGTAACTTGGTTTGGTTACTTGTGACGATGATATGGTGTCATCATTGACACCTGAGCCCCCAAAAATCCAGCCGAAAAGAGACATAAAATACGAAATAAAATAAAATGAAGACTTTGGACGACGCCCACAGTTTTTTGTAGCTACCTTTGAATCATTATTTTGATTTTCTTGATTTTTGACCAGTCCTACACACCTGTCCTTGTTAATGTCTATCAAAGACACGGGGGGAGAAACCTCGGCAAAGACTTTCTTAAAGTCGAACCAGCACGAAAAGCCAGTGTTCTTTATAATTTCAACAAATTCCATAATTTATTCAAATGGGAATTCATCAAAATAAAACTAGAGAAGAGTCTGTCGTCGTTAACGGTATCGCCGCACAGTGCTTTATAGACCAAGAACAAATACCTTAATTAGGTTAAGAACCAACGAAAAATGAAGAGCAGCCGCCGCCGCCCGACTTTCGCCACAAAACAATGGCAACACAAATTGTGTGCCTGAACCGTTACAGAAAATATGTATTTACATTTTTTCTCTTTTTTTATAAACAACGAGAAAGAAAGCTAACTTCGGTAAACCGAAGTTGGTATACCCTTGCAGTCTGTAATTGGATCATTGAAAATCGAACCATTTTAGTAATGTTGAAAAAACATCGAATTTTGTAAATTTTACATTTTACATGTAGAATTTTACATTTTCATATAAATGGACCGATCGATTCTATGGCAGCTATATGATATAGTGGACCGATCTTAATGAAATTAAAACCGTAATTCTAGAACCTTAAAAAACTGCTATGTCTTAAAATTTATAGAAATTCGTTGAAAAACAGAGAAGTAAATTTTTTTTTTACATTAATTTCGCCATCATTCCTATGGCAGCTATAGGATATAGTAGTCCGATTTCGGTCGTTCCGACATATATACTGCGTGCTAAAGAAATAAGACTATGCTGAAAATTTCAGCTCGATAGCTCAAAAACTGAGAGACTAGTTCGCGTAGAAACCGACAGACGGACAGACGGACAGACGGACAGACGGACAGACAGACGGACATGGCTAGATCGACTCGGCTGGTGATGCTGATCAAGAATATATATACTTTATGGGGTCGGAGATGCCTCCTTCACTGCGTTGCAAACATCTGGTCAAAATTATAATACCCTCTGCAAGGGTATAAAAAGCCTTCGGGCAAGCCAACCTTGAACTTGATTTTTTGGCAAAGCTCGCTCAGACATTTATAAAGTCGTATTAAATGCCAATCGGAGCTACAAATTTTGGCACGCAGCTCAAAGAATCGTGACTAACATTTTGGCAACAAAAAATACTATAAACTCATATATATCGAGCAGCGTTCGGGAACTGGAACTGGAAAACAAAGCTTGACTATTTGACTGTTTATGGCCCGAACACGACACCCCGATTTCGATTTGGCAATCAAAAGTTGGCGAGCGACATGGGAAAAATGAAAATGGCACCGCAAAGCCAAAGCCTTATTACAAATCGAAACACACAACTTTAGGTAGCCATCCTAAAACTGAAAACTGGTAAAGGCTTGAATGAATCAAGTTCAGCGTTCCAGCGTTCATGACGATGCTAATGGGATTGGGGCGGGTTTATATACCAAAAACAGTACGTATAAGATTCTGAAATTTTATGGTCAATTCTATATGCCGATAACCAATTTAAATATACAAATAAAGACAATAAAATTTAGCTATAAGATCAGAGAGATTTATTCAAAAAACAAGAAAGGAAGCTGTAGGACATAGTCTTTATAAAGACAGAGTTAGCTCGGCAAGGGTATCAAAAATGTTGATTAGGTAGCCTGGGAAAACCCGGTTAGAATTTCAGCCATTCCCGAATGAATCACTTTGAAAATGAAGCTAGTGACAGCAATCAGGCTGAATATGCATAGACACAAACAAGGAAACAAGAGATCCAGGCCATATAAGAAACCCAAGTGACCATTATCTTGGTGACAAATTTACTTCCTTGCCAACGAAGACCCCAACACCACTCTCTTTAAAGAAATCTTCCGATGCAAAACTAAACCGAACCAAGCCGAACCGAGCCAAGACAAACACCTAAGCCTGCCTGTATTATGAACGTGTTTTGTCTAGTTTTAATTAGCATAATTTACATGCAAATGCTAAATAGAACCATGGCGGTAAGAGACGGAGAATTGTGAAATGTGTCGAGTGGTTTCAAAGTTTGATTTGACAGCCGAGAGTCGATGGCGATGGCTACGGCTGCGACTATATGGCTATAATGATTACGATGACGATGATGACAACGACCATATATCAGGCGTGTTCGAGTGTCAAATTAGCCGCCATTAAAGCGATCGAGGGAGGTGTTTGCCAAATGCAGGTGGGGGATGTCGGATTGGGGATGTAATAACAATAATAAATGATAAATCATAAGCCATACCCAGCTATACGAAAGTAATAAATAGGAAAGACAGAAAGACTACAGAAAACCCTGTTAAGTTAAGAGAAAAAGTTCTATCGCAACTTGATCAAATCCTTTTCTCATCTACAGTCACTAAGGGTGAGGTGACTACTTAAAGAATAAATAAGTAATAAATATCCATGTTAGATTGCTGGATTTGGACACTGGTTTTGTGTTTAGATCTCTGAATCAAGCTCTCAAGCCTTGCGCTGTGGAAATTATGCCTTTTTTGTGCGCGGTTTTGGCGCGTGAATTCCAGCGCTCACCTCCACCTCCACCCGCGCACAGAAAATGCGATAAAAGGCGGCGCGCGATTCCAGAAAAAGATGCCAAATGTAGATAGGTTGCTGGCTCTTTCCGTGTTCGCCACCAAAACGAGCTATTGTTTATTTATTATTATTACTTTTATTTTAATTATATTTGTTCATTTTGTGGCGCCGCCTGTGACAAGATTTAATGCCGCGGCCCAGCTTTTGTTGGCGACGTCAGACTTCAATTAGCTTTTTAACTTATAAACTTAAACGTTCAATAAATAGTTACCGCCCCGCCGCCCCCCTTGCACCAATCCTTTCTCACTCACTCACAACAAATAGCGACCACTCGCGGCTAGAAAAGTCCGACAAAAGATGGATGCAAACACGTTTAAGGCGACGCGAGGTCAGGAAAGTATTAATAGCGGGGCGGGGGGCACTTAAAAAAACTCGTAAAAATATCAATTATTGTATAGAAATCTTTGTAACATATAAATAAAATAAAAGAGATTATAATTAGTAATGCAAAACTATTTATTTGTTTTATTTAGTTTCCTATTAAACGTAATAATTACGGCCCTGGTACCGGAGCTAATCTCACTTTGATTTATGCATGCAAAGCCAGAAATAATAAACGAGGAAGTGTGGAGTGAGTCCGTAACTTAGAGCGTTTCCACAGATAGAGAAATGCCTTTAAAAGATGTAGTAACAGAATATCAAAAAATGTTATTAAAATCATAATGTATTTTGTATGTTAATACATTAACTCGGAAAACTACAATAAATTCCTTAACAAATTTTAAAATATTCCAAGTGGCTGATTGAATGAAATATGAAAAAAAAATTTAAATTAAGAAGGAAGGTTGCAAACATTTTTTTTCTTCGGTTGATCTGACGAAAGATCACCTGAAGAAGGGAATTATGAGATTATAATAACCCCACAACTAAGAATGCTCGGCAGTTTCCAGCCTTAGCCCAAAAACATAAATTGAGAGAAAGAAACGCGGTGGAAAACTGCAAGCTAGCTTTGAATTGAATTTTCTCACGCGTCTCGAAGGGGTTTTAGACGTTTTATTGTAGGTGGCTCTGGGCTCTGGGCTGTGGTGAGGCCTTGCATTGATAACTGCAATTTATCTGGGGATAACTTTGACCCAATTATAGACCGGAAAAGCTCCGGAAAAGCTAAGCGAATTAAGGAAAACTTGGCAGATACAAATGGGGGGGAGTCTAGGGAGCTACGACCGACTATGAGATACCCGGTACCTAAAGCTTTGTCCATCAAGTTAAAAGACTAATTCGTTTTTCTTAAGGCTCTCCGAAACGATTAGTTGATCAAATCAATTTAAAAAACTAAAGTTTTATATGTTAAAGTTATCAAAATTAAAGTATATATATTTATTGTTTTAAAAATTAAAGTTATAATAATTAGATTTATAAGAATTAAAGTTCTTAAAATTAAAGATCTAAAAATGTAATTTCTGAAAATTAAAGGTATATAATTTAAAGTTGTAGAAATTAATGTTCTACTTATAAATTCAAGTTCCAAAAATTAAAGTTCTAAAAACTATCATCTTAGGCGAGTCTAAGTGCGAGTGTGAACGATATGGAGATTAAGGAATCGTATATCTTATATCTCCCATGTTTATTATCCAATTTACCTCAATTTCAATGCTATATCTGTGTTATATTATGATTAATTAAAACAATCTGTTTCTGCGTGCAAAAATAAATAAACAAATAATGCTGTCACCAAATAAAGAGCCAACACAAAGCTCTTCTTTTATAGTCAGTGGGATCTGTTGTTTCGCATTTGCTGTTAATAATAATAAAAAAAAAAACAAAATATCTAATCAACCAGATAATATCCAATGGCATTTACTAACCGCTTGAATTAATAATAGCCAACTAAGCCCCTTATAGAATTGATTGAAAGAGAGAGTGAATCATTTGACTAATAACTCGTTCTGTGAATCATCTCGCCGCAGATGAATTCCCCAGGCCCATTCGAGCGAATCAGTTGGCCGTTAATTGCAGTTACTTGTTTGCAGGCCCGGCCCAAAGTCATTCATTAGTTTAAGTTAATGAGCAGCTTGCCCAAAAACCTATTATATATCAGAACAAGTGATTTTTAGAGGATTTTCTTTAATGATTATTTGGACGCCTCTATAACTTGATTATAAAATGGGGGTCGAGGTAAAGAAAGTAAAAAAATATTGCCCTTCATACATTCTTAGTAAATAAATAAATAAAGTTTGAGTTAATGTTTCAAAGGATGCATATGCTAGGGTATCGAGGAGTATCTCCCAGTCGTTTACACTTTGATTTCTTACTTGGCTTCCTGCATGGGAGGCGTCGCGACGTTGAGCCAAGCGGCCTTTGGTAATTTGCCGCCAACAACTACACAAACAGAAACAGAAACAACAATAATGTGTACATATTATATACTATAGAAAATACAAGCGATTATAGTGCAGCCAGTATTTATTGTCTTAACAATATATTTATGCAATAATTGCATTAAGTGGTGCCATTAATTATATTTTTGCCACTCTACCCCCTTGCCGTCGCCCTCGAGGTCCAGCAGCACCCACACAAACGGCGCACTTGCACACTCGCACACACACTGACAGCACGGAAGCTGTAGTGGATGACCTTAAGTGGTTTGCATCTCCACTAGAAATCCGATAACACATCCATTATCGATCTAGTGTGCTCCCATCGCATCAGATCTGATCTGCTATGGCCTCAAAAGTAATAACTTTCATTGTAATAAATACCACATACTACCCACGTAGAAGCCTCTAGCCAATAAAGAGTATTTTCAAATAAATTTGATCAAAATTGCCAGACTTTATCATATAGCTAACATAGGTTTTAGTAAAATCGGATGGTAAACATGGAAGTTATTTAGCGATAAAGGTTTTGTGCTTGCTGAACGTCTAAAACATATACATTTGTGTTGTAGTCAAAGCGAATTTGCCATCTCCCCATGCCCTTTAATTTCACCCATAACGCGTTGAGTACCGGGTATCTCACAGTCGAGCACACTCGACTCTATTTTTCCTTTTTGTTTCTTATTTAAATTGAAGCTATAACTTGATGAAAATGAAAACAAAACTCTTTTGAACATTTGCCGACGCCATATCGAGCAGACATTTGTTGTTGTTTCTGTTTGTTCGGCGGCTGTCGTTGCTAAATGCAAATTAAAAGTCTATGCAGCAGCAGCAGCAGTAGTAAAAAAAATAAAAAAAACTACAACTAGACCGAGCAGTAGACACCCACAAGTAAAAAAACCAAATTGATAAAAAGAGAACGCCACAGTTCTTTCTTTCTTTTTTGAAGACTGATACGCTGGTATGGCATACATACATACATACATATATATAGTAAAAATGGCATATAGCATCGATAACGATTTCCGAGCCGGCACTCGTTTTATTTGTTATCGTCACGCCTGCGACCCCGCGAACCTCGCTGAGCTGCTATTGCGTGTGATTTCAAGAAAGCAAGAAGGGAAGCTAGCCTGAGGAAAATCGAAAACCGTATACCCTTCCAATAATTTTTCTGTTAATTTACCGATCGTTCCTATGGTTTTATACAGTTGTCCGATTTTTAAAATTGATTTTTATCGATTGTTCCTATGACAGCTATTAATAAGCCTTGTTCCACTGCTCCATTCTGCTCCATTCCCGTGAATGGTTCATTCCTTTACACGGGGTGTCCCATAAGGTAGGATTGTTCATCCCAAATGAACAGACGGTTCGTTCCTACACATAATAAAAAAATACCAAAAAGTACCGATTATTACGCGATATTTGTAAGTTCCTTCCATAAACCTTCCTTTCCTTCCCTAAACCTTCCTTCCCTTCCCTAAACCTTCTTTCCCTTCCCTAAACCTTCCTTCCCTTCCCTAATATACTAGCCAAAGGCTATTTAAATTGAGAGACTAGTTTGAATAGTAAAGGAATAGCTCAAGAATACATTATGGGCTCGGAAATGCCTCCTTCACTGCGTTGCAAGCTTGTGACTAACATGATGATACCCTGCAAAGGGTATACAAAGTGGGTTTCAAAGGGAAACACACACAACTTGAGACTGTTGCTGCATTTTAATTTATTTCGTTGTGCCATTTTACGCAAATTGAGGACAACCGGCAGCAACAACAAACACTGGAAAAGGAAAAAAATATATATGTTTATATGTTGATGTGTACGTATTTACACGCATGCGGGCGGGCCTCATGTGCTTTATGGTTGTTGTTCTTTCTTGTTGCTTGTTGCTCGTTGATAAGATATTGTCACTAGCTGCGATTACGTATACAAGGGGGAGTACTGGTCGTTAGTGGGAGAGTAGCCTTAGGTGTCTGTACACAATTGAATTTAATGTTTGCGTTCTCTTCTTCTCTTTGCAGGTAACAAAACGCTTTGAAATACGTAACATATATCCGAGAAGTTGAGTTGTGTGTGTGAGTTTGACATACCTTTCTGTGCTGTTAACGAAACAATACGAAAAGCTATTTATTTATTTTAGTATGTAGATAGTAACAACTGCTAGCAGACAGATATTAAACTATACCTTTGTAAAATAAAATGAGAAAGAATGGATTGAGCTTATACAAGATAACTTTTGTATTAGCCATTTTACATGATGTGCCTCGAACTCCTGTTGTGCACTTACTGTCCGTGTGCCGGCAGAGGCTGGTCAAGTTATGGGATAGTTCTGAGTGCTGACAATGGCAAAATGATCACCTGTCAAAGGCAAACTAAAAACGATAATCATCTGTCCTCCTATTTTCAAATCTGTGTAAATTGAATTTCGTTTCATTTTTGTATTTTATTTTTTATTTATTTATTTATTTCGCTTTGTTTTTTCGCCTATTTGGTGTGTGGCCATTTGCCAATTTGCCTGCCATTTGCGGTCACGTTTTGGAGTCGAAGACAACGCCAACTTTGAAGCAGCACTAACCACCACCACCCAGTGCCCATCGCCCCCTTAGCCTACTGGCCAACACCATTACCACTTTACATTTGCTTGCGCAAAAATGTGTTTAACACTTTTTTGTGTTTTATTTTTGTGTTTTTTGACAACATTTTTCCTTTTTTATTTTTGCGTTTTGCTTGGTTTTCGTTTTTGTGGGTCAGCCAGCAGCGCGCTCACTGAAAAGTTGACTGCCAATTGTAGTTAACCAATTAACAATGCCCAGCTTTTTGTTGATGCCACTACTGTGGGCACACGATAAGTTAAACTGATGTAATATAGGCCACGAAACATATTTAAATTTATTGCTTTGTTTTTATAAAATAATATTTTTTCCCCTCCTATAAAGCCAGAACTACATTACAAATAATAATCTTTTTCTTGTTACCTTTTTTTCATATTTTTTTTTTCTTTTAAAAATAATATTTTTGTTCCCCCCGTATACAAAATGAATTGTTTCTTATATATTATAGTATTGATGAAGCCTAAATGCTCCGGGTCCAGTTTTCTCCTATTTCCAGTGTTTTTTTTTGATTTTTTTTTTATATTTCAAGGTGCTCTGGCTTGTCATTTCATCGTTTCCCACTACTCAACCAGCTGGCTAATGCACATAGTTCTTTTTAGAAGTAAGCCCCTTACCCTTAACAGTAGTTTACTGTATTTCTTGTTGACAAACAGCTTTTCACTTACCCGCAATTTGCGAGCAATGGACAATCATCATTTCTGTCAGACCAAAAAGAAAAGAAAAGCAAAAAAAAACAGAATCAGACGATGATAAAAAGCCCGTCGAAAACTAAACCTTTTTCGGCCAGAGCAAGAGCACTTACGTTCTTGGCCCGAATAAGTTTCTTCTGTTGTTGCTTTCTCTCTCCTCCTTGTTTATTATAAAATAATTGACAACCCGGCCGCCATATAAAAGCGAAGATGACAAAGTAGAAGGCAAGAGCCGTCGTCAAGTAAAAGCCGCGATCGGGCGAAAAAAAATTAAATAACATTGCGAGAAATGAAAAGCGCAAAAAATTTGCACACAAGGGGGATAAGATAGAGCTGAAGAAAGGGGCAGAATTGCATTATAAAAGCCGGCTCGAAAAAGAAAGTAGCAGCTGAGCAGAAACCGCAACAGACAGAAGAGAAAAAAGCATAAGAGAAAGAGACTAGAGACGGCAGAAAGCGCAGGGGTAAAATGGTACAACAAATAAGCAAACGAAGAAATTACTTTCTGCTAGCCAGAAGATCTATCAAAAGACTTTAGCAAGAATATCCAAAATAAAAAGAAAAACCAGAAGAAAGTAACGTTAAATGGGACCACAAAGTGTATTTCCTCAATCTTCAATTCTCTGTTTGAGTGAGTTTCTTCTAATTGCCCGTTCCTTATTTTCCTTTAAACTTTGTTCACATGAACTTTAGTGCAGAAGTCGTTTCTGGATTCTAGAGAGAGCGGCGTCGATCCATTTTTGGCGCCTCTCTCAAGTCAATATTTAGTGACATTGTTACTGTAAAATTTCACGGATCTCTGAACTCGAGTGACGCCCGTCTGCGAAAAAACATAACTTAAACTAACGTCCCCACCGCCGCTTTAGAATGTTTAGCTCAAAAAACTGAGAGACTAGCTTGCGTAGAAAAGGATCACAAATATAAATATTGTATAGAGTTGAAAATCTATTTTTTATTGCAGGGGTAAGAAAAATTCGGAAGGGGAAAATATTACATTCGAAGCGTATAAAACATTTCATGGTTCAATGCCAAAGCAAAGGCGGAATATAAAATTATAAAAGGAAACCTTTCGTGTTATACAACTAAGACAGGCTTTCTTAAACAGAAGACCGCACTTTTATATTCCGATTTTAATTAATGAAAAAAGCTAAAAATATATTTAGACTAAACAAGAAATAAAATTTTTTCGGATTTTGTTGTGTTTGAACCCGGTAAGATCTTGTAAAAAGGAGACTGTAGCTCTGGTGGCGATTGTCACACTAATTAGGGCTTCATTTTGGCATATCTCCTTCTTCTTATATAAAGCACACAGCTTTGGGTACCGGGTATCTCACAGTCTAGCACACTCAACTTTGGGTACCGGGTATCTCACAGTCCAGCACACTCAACTGTAGCTTTCTTACTTGTATTTTTTGTTTTACCAAGACCTAGTCATCCAAGCTGACGATTAGTTTTAAACGCTTGGCCAGCAACTGGTGGAAAAAGGAGGGAGGTAACTGTTTTGTCGCCAAGTTGCGGTAATTATTATGTCAGTCGGTTGGCAGTGACTCGAGAGTGGGCTTACACTGGGCGCAAAAGTTTAACCTTCCACATAAAATATTCAATTCTGTATACAAAGACAAGTTACCAGGAGAAGATCGGTGCCGATAAAGTTACTCATTTTTAATTATTACGATTTGTTCTTCCATTTGGATTTTGCGATGGATCAAACAATGTTTTATTTTCTTTCATTTCTGTATATAAAATAATATTATGAAACAATTTTCTAACCTAAAAGTATTTTATTTGAACAATTCCTCTATTATTTGTTATTTCTCGTACATTTTTGTCCGGGAATGTTGGCCAGCAAGACGAAGGTTTGTCTCGGCGAGCATGGGGGGCAGCCAGTGACAGCTCAGAACTTTGTGGACGCCTGCGGCATTTCCAATTAGCCAAACAGCGGTTTGCGGGCAGGAGAGCAAAAAAACAAACAACAAAAGTGAATTTAATTGATTTGCATATTTGTTTACGGAGATTACAAATCCCAAGGGGTGGGAAAGGGAAAAGGTGGGCCACACCACACCCCACATACCTGCAATCTATATAATCTGCGGCCTATAGTTCCTCTCTTTTTTGTTTTACCTTTCTTTCCTCAACGTAGCGTTTAACATTGCCACCAAAACACGTTGGCGTTTATGTTAATAATTGCTGCTGGCGCCAGCTTTTCTTCCACTTCTATATAGGCATAGAGACATATAATTTGCCAAGACCATTACCGGAGTAGAGGGGAAGAGGCGTAACACCTGGAAGGACAAAGGTGCCACGTATTATTCTCATTATTGGTTATTACGAAATGATAATGTATTTGAATTAAAATAGGAATAGGAGGAAAGCTACAGTCGAGTGTTCTCTACTCTGACATACCCGGTAGTCAAAGCTTTCTGGGTTAAATCTAATCGTTTCCATATCGTTCCTTTGACAGCTTTATACTATACATCAGTGGTGCCCAGGAGGCAATATGTGGACATATTAGAGTTGCATTTGTGTGAAAGATATTAGATGTAGGAGCAACAAATTAGCAAACTTTTTTTTATATTGCATAACAAATGGCTATGACTAAAAACATAGCTATTTAATGTTAAAAATGGCTAGATTTTGGTTTAAATTTACAATTTGTCAGCACTGCTGAAAGGTAAAGATTGTGCGTACAGAGTCCGTGTGCCGGCAGAGGCTGGGGCCCTGGGCCAAGCCGATATAAATCAATCTTAATGCACTCGATACGTCAATGTAAAAGCATGTGGAATACAATATTCTAGTCAAAAATGTTGAAACTTATCGGCCAATATGAAATGGACCCTCCACAAGGCTGCTTCACCCGATCTAGCTGGTAAACCCTTCAAGGCCGCTTTGCTTCGGATGTTATCAAACACACACAATTAGCAGATTGACGGGGGAAAAGGGGAAAAGTATAACAATTTCCCCTCATACATTATGCAACATTATTTCCTGTGTAAAGGGAAGCTTGAGACTTGAATTTTCTTTTCGTTTTTGTTTTTTTTCCCCGCTGCTATTTTGCATCTTAGATGGAAACTGATGATGGGATGAAGTGAAAAGCAGGGGAAGAAGCAAGAAAAATGCGGACGCTGCTGCTGCTGCTGCTGTTGCTGCGAAAGTCGCGTCAAAACCGCAAAGAAGACAATTGCACAAATACCACCGAGGCAAAATGTGTTGATGTTAGCCAACTTCAATTTTGAGACGCCGCAATATTCCATTGTCTGTTTTGTAGTGCGCTTTGTTTTCTCTCTCTTTTCGCCATCTATTTTTCCCTTTAATATGTAACAGTGCAGCCAGCAAGAAACTTTTTCCTAGGCAAAGTCAGAAAAAAAGATAGTACGGCTGCATGTAAAAAATTCAATTAAGTCGCAACCGAAAAGGTTTACCAGGCAAAGCCCTCTCCTCTCCCTGGGTTATGCGAATTTTACAACTTTCCACTTTCTTCGCTGCATTTCTTCAACATTTTTAGAAGTTAACACCAAAATTGAAAGAGAAAATGTGTCTTCATAAAATAAAAATAAAAAAAACGCATTCTTAAGGTATGATATTTCCTTAAAAAAAACATAATAATACAAAATACTAGAAATGGCAGACAGTATAGATGTATCTATACTGTATCGGATCAAAAAGAAATCTAAAAACGAAACAATATTTCTAAAACACTAATGGCGATATTTTTCGATATTTAAATATCGATATATTGAACTTTACAATGTTTTCGATATGCTATCGGCATTTTTCGAAGATTCCAAAAGCAAATTGACTTCAAAATTCAGCGACTCTTTTAATTTAATTGAAATATTCAAAAATGTCCGCTTGCCGCCCCGCCAAGCCAACAAAAATATTTACCTTGCGCCCAGCCTGGTCTCGTAGGCATTTTGTTGTTGTTTTTCAATCGATAATATCAACATACATAAAACATGGAAGAGGAAGCGAAACTCAAATTGAAATTTAATTGAAAAATGGCAACGAGTAGGAAACCGACTGACTGAACACCGGACTGAAGCGGGAATAAAAAGGCGGCGGCGGCGGCAAGCTAAGAATAAATAAACAATCGTATTTTCCTCTTCTTCTTCGCTTAATTTGTGCATATGAATGAATGACTGGATGACTGAATGACTGGATGGACTGAATGAATGAATGATCGCACGCATGAATGAATGAAACCAAAAGGCCAGCCAGCCAGCCCTGGAGGAGGAAAAGAGAGGAGCCCCGAACCGTGAGAGGGTGTAGGAGATCAATGAATTACAACTGCAAGTGTGCGTAATTGAAGTTAAATTTGTTGATCCAAACGATGCTGATCAAATGAAGAGGATTATATATACATATACATATATTAAACTTACAAGAATGCTGCAAAAACTTTATTAAATATAATTAATAAAAATAGGTTAAAGTAAAATAATTAAACATATGAATGTTAATCAACTAAGAAGAATAATAATTAAATAATTGTAATTACAATAATAGTAATAATCATAAATAAAAGTTATTCCAATTTTGCTCTTAAAAATGTAATAGGTTTTATTATATCGTATATCGACAAAAAATGTCTGATATCATATCGAAAATATTGTATTGTTTGATAAATCGATATTATAAATATCGAAAAGTATCGCTTTTAACTTTAAAATTTCGATGTAATGGATATGTGTTATTGAAAATATTAGAAAACAATTTATTAAATCTTTATTATCTTTAAAGCAAACTTTTTGATAACCTCTTAATATTTATCTCCAAGAATTAAGGCCTTGTCTCTTCTTTGGAACAGTTCGAAATATTAAACAGAATATCGATTTATCGCGCATGTAAAACATCAATTTATAAGTTGCTCTCTGAGTCAAATATTGATATTTTTGTCATCCCTAAAGAGAACACGTGCTTACTCTGTAAAGTAAATAAATTCTTTTCAATGAATTAAATAACAATATGTCTACAAATCGTTTTCTATTTTTATTTACAATATTTCTTTATTTACTATATTTGTATTTACTATATTTCCCCACCCACAATCCAAATGAATGGGATTGTAGCAATATAGAAAGGAAATCGATATAGTCACGGGCTCTACCGGTATCAAGTGGCCGCCCCGCTAGTAGTTCATTCATAACCAAGGCGTTGCATCAATGTGTTTAATTAAACAAAAATTACAAATGAAGACAAGCTAAGAAAAATCATTAGATTAATGGAAAAATTATCCTAAAAAATTCGAAAAGTGAGGTTTTTTTTGGTTTTGTATTATGTATTGACCCATTTTAGTGGCCACCACTGTGTGGAAGCTACTCCAACTCCCTCCCTGCCTTTCTCCCTTTCTAGCGGAAATAGCACACACACACACACGCTCGGCGAAATATAATCGTTCTGGAAATCTTTACGCATGATTTTACCTCGTTTTGTTTGGTTTGTTTTTTCCCGAAGGGAGAAGCAACAACAAAATGTATACATAGGATAAAAGAATCATAAAAATGCATCGCTTCCACAAACTTCTTCTTCCGCAGCAATTGGCATGTGAATCGTGTTGCGATCGCGGCTAAAAGGGGGCGGAGTACGTGCTATGCATTAATGCAGAAAGGGTTGCCCGAAGTTTGACTCGCCGAACGCAAATGAGTGCAATGCCAAGTCGAGCTTGCTTGATAGTTGAGGGAAAAGTAACCAGAAAAATGTAAATGTTAAAAAAATAAGTAGGATGTAGAATAAATCAATAAAGAAAAAGGCAAGGAACTGTAAGAAATCGCTGAGAGCGATACAGGATATTGAAGGAAAATAGATACATATATACATGCCTCTTCTTTGACACATATTTCGAAGTATTTTTTGTGATATTACTCGTCAACGTTTTATATTTCATTTTCCTTTATTTCCTTAATCTATCAGTTCCTCTCTGTCAGGGATCTTTCTGGATCTTTTTAAAGCCTGACGGAAGAGGAAGAACCACCCACCGGAGCATCGGAGGAGAGGAAAGTTACTGTTGAAACTGAAATGAAACTTCACTTTTCTTTCACTCGGGGATAGCCAAGAGACGATCCAAGAGAGCATCCATTTCGATCCCCCTTACTCTCCCTCTCTGCTCTCTGCTCTCCGCCCCTGGGTTATCCGGTTGCAAACCTGTAAAGTAAAAGCTGCAACTGCAACGTCACATGTTTGACCCATTTTCCAACCAAAAAAAAAAACTTCGCAAAAAATCGCACAACAAAACTTTGCACTGCGAATCGATCGAATAAAACTCCAAGAAAACAAATGCTATTTCAAGCTAAATAAAATACTGAAAAGTAATGCAATAACAACCTGGATATTTTTTAAAAAAACAGTATCGATAAGCATAAGGCTAAGCGTTTAAATACCATAAATATTTTTAACTGAAGGCCTATTTACTATTTTATTTATTTCATTTTCCATGCATAAAAGTTGTAAAAAGAATATTTAGCAAAATAAAATTTAGCTCTCTTGATGCTCCGACCGAGATATCGTATAATTATATGCCTTTATTGATTACTTTTAAAGCTCACCTCCTTATCAATAAATGCATAGATCATCGGTTTTTATTTCTCTGATCAATTCAATTTGAAATCTATTCATTGGTCTTCTTCTGACCATTTTCCTCCGTCTTTTCACCATTTTTCCCCGTATTTCCCCCGCTCAATATTCCCCACATGCAAGACGCAAGACGGCCGGTTTTTATTTATTTCTGTTCAACTCTTTCTTTCACTTGGCCAAGGCAATCCGCAATCCGGCTATTTCCCCTTTTACACATCTCTCACCCCTTCCTGAACTGGCTTTGCGTGCTTAAGTTTTGACTCCATTATTTTCGTATTTAATTCTCTCTAATGTGAGCGCAAAAGTGATTTTTTCCTTGCATTTTCTATTCAGTAACCGCTTTTTATAACCTTGCAGAGGGTAACTTTAAGAGCCATATATAATATATAGGTGCAATGTCTTCTAACATTTTATGAGCTTCTTGGACTAATTTTCCAATTTTTTCTTTCGCTCTTCTTGGTAGTAGTCATTGGTCTAATCTTCTGTACACCTCTAGCTTTTATGTGGCTTAGAATTGTGGAATTAAAGATCCAGAGACACGCTAATAGAGCTGGGTATACGTATGTACATAAACATTAGTGACACGTAGGAAAACTATAGTCAAGCGAGACCAACTGTAGGATACCCGGTACCCAAAGCTTTGGGGGTAAAATTAAAAGGCTAATTTACTTTATCGAATTATGAGCTAATTGTTAAAAAACATAAATTAAAGAAGGCAAAAAAAAATGTTGATAAATGTTACTAGGAACATATTGAGAAACACCCAAAAAAGGGAAATGTGGCTAGGAACATGTTGCCAAAACAAATGTAGATGTTGCAGAAGTTCAGTATAAACATAAATTTTATTGTTTAATAACTCCCATGTTTACCATTCGTTTTTATTCAAAATGTATATTTTATTTATTTATATTTTTTTTTTCTTTATTTATTTAATATCTATTTACTATTTTAAACCGAAATTCACGACTACCCTATGGCACCCAACGGGTACCTAGTATAAAAATTAAAGCCAAAGCGGAGAGACGTGAGAACCTTTTAACAAAACCCCGGGAAGAGGAGGAGTAAAGAATCCGGAGAACTCGAAGAATACGCATTTCGCTTGCCCTGCATGCAAAGAATTTGGAGACTTAAACTTACTCCATATAATCGAGCTTTTGTTACTTTATTTATGCCACTGCACAACCTCTCTCTCTCTTGGCTTTTCTCTCGCTTGCTCTCTTTTTCTGTCCCTCCGTTTCCCCGTTGAGCAACAAAAAGATTTTTCCATGAAATTTCCCACAATTTTGCTCGAGCTAGAAATGGAAAACGAGTTTCCATCAACGTTGCCGGCAACGACAGAAAGAAGAAAAAAAAAACAACTTTAAATAGCTGCTGCTTCACACTTAAACCCCTTTTTCCCACTGCCTCTGCCTGCCAGCATTATCCCATCAATCTAAGCCTGAGCCACTGCCAGAAAATGCATTCGCATTCATGTGTGAAAACATTTCCATTTTTTCCCAGAGAAATGCTTCAAGAGCTCTAGAAAACGGAAAGAGATGCAAGAAATTAGCATAATTGACCCAACATTCTCAATAGGGACAGCCGGAAGCCGGGGAGCCCAAAGCCCAAAGCCTAAAGCCCAAAGCCTGAAGAATAATTAAATTTCTTTAAAAATAATTAACTTTCTGCTGTCAAATAGACCCAAAAAGCTGTCAAAGAGAGCAGTAGATGATATTTTTAATAATAATAAGAGAATTTGTTTGTTGTTTTGCTGTTTTTATACCCTGTATCCATAGGATACAAGATAATTATGATTACCAAACACCCGTCTCTTTAAGACTTAGAGCTAGAGAGCGACCAAATTTGGTAACAACATTCTATTCCGTTATAGGCAGATCAAGTTTGTTTTAAAGGTTGTCTTTGACGC
Source organism: Drosophila tani (assembly GCA_008042535.1). Lineage (NCBI taxonomy): Eukaryota > Metazoa > Arthropoda > Insecta > Diptera > Drosophilidae > Drosophila > Drosophila tani. Next base: position 57,299 of record VNJO01012527.1, on the reverse strand, counting down.
CCACTACTATCATGAAAAAGGTGTAACAAAGCTGGTAAATATGATATAGAATAGAAGTAGTCCTTTCTAAAAGTTTTCTGAAAATTCAAATTAAATAAATAATTAAACAATAAGTTGGGAATAAATATAAATATATTTAAATATTCAAGTAGCCGTAGACTTATCTTATTCCTATTTATTATATTTTTATTTTCTTTTCATTACTATTATTATTGCTCGGCTTTATAACTTTGCATACAACTTAACAAAATCAAGTAATGTGTAGGTGGAGTTTTTACCAGCTTTGCAAGTGACAAAAGAAAACAAATGCATTGAAGTGGACAAGGTATCGGGTAAACTTTGCATTATAACCATAAAAAATAAAAAAGACGAGACAACAATCTTTTTAGGGTAATAATTAATTTCTTAAGGTCCAAATAGGATTTTGTAAATTATTTTAGTGCTAAGGTATTCCAAGAACTGTGGATGTCAGTTTAAAATAGTTTTAGAACCTAAATAAAACCTTGCTAAAAAAAAGTTCCATAGTTGAAAATATCTTTGCACTTTCACCCCTATTTCTTGCAACTGATTTTTGTTAACAAAATCTTAGACTGCAGAGCCTGTTCCCAAAGCGATACTACCTTTTGATCAGTATTATAGCTTTTTACGATCGAAACATAATCGCCTTGCGCCTACTCTTGCCAAGCTAGGAATTAATTAAGCAAATAATTAAATAAATAAATAACACTCAGCAGCCTAACCCCAACCCCTAGTCTTAACCCCAACACGCCCCTGGATTTTTACGCTTTGCCTTTTTGTCGTGTAATTCAACGCTTTGAACTTTAACGCTTCGTTGGGTTTCACGCATGCAGATTTCAAATGCTCTAGGTGTTTTCTTGATACCCTTGCAGAGGATATTTTATTTTTAGCCAAACGTAGCTTGTATTTGGAGCTTCTTTCATTATTTTTCTCCGTTAAATATTTCACGGAAAGAGTTTAAACAAAAACTAAAGACACTTTATAATGTGACAATCGAAAAAAAAAAATCGAAAATAATATAAAAATGTAGATAACTCGAGGCACAGGTATTTTGTACGATTTTAAACAAAGTATCTTATCAAAATCGGTCGACTTTGTCTTATTGTTATCATAGGAACAGTCCGTTGGCATAAGTTGTAATAGCAAAGGGTATACAAGCTTCGACTCGCCAAAGCTAGCTTCCCTTCTTGTTAGTTTTGTTATTTTATTATTTTTTGCTGTTGCCATGTAAGAGTTTTTTTTCTGTCGTCCCAATTCTGTCAATCAACTGCAATCTTTTTTCCAAGCTCTCGTATTTTTGTGGGTGCCAAAGCGTTTTGTTTGGATAATGTTAAACCACAAAAGGCCAAAGTCAAAGTATTAATGACAGCAACAACAACGCAGCAGCAAAAGCAAACCCCAAAGGGAAAGGCCCAAACGACAGAAAAATGCATCAAATTGCAGTTAAGGTCAAGGGCTAAGCCCAAAGTGTTGACTTAACCAAGTTTTTTTCTTCGTTTTTTTTATTAACTTAACCCCCGTACCTTCCCCTTACCATAAAAACCTCTTATGTGCAAATGAATCATGTCGCTGGCAATATGGAAACCAGTTAAGCGAACAAACGCTTGCGGACTCGTGTGTTTATTCTGGAACTTGAGCAAACGCTTCTGGGAAAACCTTTCTTTCCGCCGCCAAACCAGTTGAATTAATTTTACAATAAAAAAACCAAATGAAACTACTTCAAACTACCGTTAGTCAACACATGTATGTCGTTTTCCATGCCGTTTCTTATTATTATTTCTTGTCTTTTTATTTTATGCTCCTATCCCATGGGGTAACTTGGTGGCAACACTAAATATATGTCATTTCCGACCCTATAAAGTCTACCATATATGTATAAAGTTATATATCCAAGTCCGTCTGTCCGTCAGTCTATCCGTACGTCTGTCCGTACCTCTGTCCGTCCGTCTGTTTATACGCAAACTAGTGACTCAGTTTTATAGCTAGCTGAATGAATCCTTGCAGATAGCCTTCTTTCTATTGGAGGGAGTATATAAATCGGAACGGGCCAGATCGGTCGACTGTATCATACAATAAAAATGTATTATTAAAAATAATTTGAAAAATATTTAACAGATTGGTTTCTGTTTTAAAATATGGCAGTTTAAAAAAAAAGTCTAACTATCGGACGGAATATTTTTGGTATTTGTATCATTACTAGAGATATAGCTGTTTATTTCGCTTGGGTTGGATTAAAATTGGAAGCTGCGAGGGTGTACAAGCATCGACTGCTCGAAGCTTCCTTTCTTGTTTTTTGATTTTGGCTCAGTTTTAATTTTGATTTTTATGTAACCTCTTAAGCCGCTTAAAGAGGACAACCACAAAAACAAGGGTTCGACCTTCACTGCCCAGCTGCCACAAAAAGAGATGGCAATACTTGGGGCAGCAGGAGAGTAGAGGGAGGAGACCCTCAATTAAGCACGAGAAATAATCTGTGGCTGTGGCTGCCAGCTGGATTTCCCAAGAAATTCCCATCTCTCACCGAGCCAAGAGGAGCCATTGTTAATTCCTCATCTCCTGCTGCATATCCGCAATATAGAGACAGAGAGAGACAAAATGAACAATAAATAAGACATGAAACATAAATAAGTTTATACATATATAAACAGTAATTAAATCGTTTCACTGCCAATATGAATACCTATAAATACATTTATAATTTCTTTTTATAAGAAGCTTAGTTACAATTTTAAATGTCCCATTTACAGTATTTTATGCCTTTAATTCTAGTCACCGGCTACTAATACGTAAAGAAATATGCAAGATTGCTGCCATAAATAAATATTAACACATTTTTGTTTTTAAAAAATGCCAGAAATATTTTAAAAGAAATTGAAACCCCAATCCAAGGTTATAGAATCGTTCTCTGGTGACTCTGAATTGATCTGAGACTTCTTAACTCCGCCGTCAACACGTACAGTATGTATGCTCGAACAATATGTTGGATGCGTGTTTCGCGCACTTAACCTTATCGGCAGTTGCAGTTTTTACGTGTCCCACGAGCGGCGTCGAAATAATTTCCAAGCCAGAATCAGACGATTATTCTACCTCTCTTAGTCCTTATCCTTTTCCTATCCCTTTAACAAGTTGCCTAGGAATCCTTGTTATTCATTGGACTTGATGTTGTGATTATTGGGGCTGTCAATAAATTAATTTTGTTTGTGGAAACATTATTCTGTTTCTGTATCTGGGAAACTGGGAAAACTAGCTCCTAGTTGTTTAATTATTTACTTCTTTAATGAGCGAATAATCTTTAAAAGTAAGAGTAGAAAAGAAACAGGCAGCTAATCGTATTTATCATAATTAAAGTCGGCTTAAAAGAAACCCACCTGAACCCGAGCACAAAAAATAGGTCAGCCAAGGGTTCCGGGAAACAAATTAAAGGAAGGAAGGTTCAAAGCTGTTTAAGTTGAGCCAACTAAGCTAAAAGGCCTGACACATTTTCAAGTGTGTGTCGGTGTCGATGGCCCTCCTGGTGACTGACTGACTGACTGAATGTGTCAATCTATGGCAAATGAAAATGGGTAATGGGAAAGGCAAACGGAAACGAAAACGGAAAAAGGACGCCACACTGCTTGCTGTGCAACAAAATAAATAAAAATAAATCTTTTAAAACAGTCGCTGCAAGAAGTTCGCATACCTTAAAAAGCCAAGTCTGTTTGGCAATTATTTTATTAAGATTTCTAATTACCATTCCAAAATGGAAACGGGCAACTTGCAGACTTCAGGTTAGCTTTCATACTACCTCAGACGTATGTCTTTAGTTATTTTTGTACACGAAACGTACATTGTTGCACCCACTGTATAGCCTCTCTCTCGCTCTCGCCCACGTTGTTATCTCATTCCCACTGTGTGAGGACTTCTTTTGTGTGACGCTGCATTTTTAAGTCCTCGTAATAATGTCAAGTGCTTTAAGCGAATGCAAAATCTCACCAGCACTCGACCAAATAAACAAACAAAAATGTAAAGAAAAAAACAAGTAAGAAAGCTTCAGGCGAGTGTGCTCGACTGTGAGAAAAGCCAAATCAAATGCCTTTTTAGAAAAAACAAAATTATAAAAATAACAAAGAATTAATAAATTAATTTAGGATTGCCCTAGTTCACAACTGCGGTTCGAAACTCGACTACTAATGCAAAGGAGATGGAGATGGAATGACTTTATTGTCTAATAACTCCCATGTTAATCGTCCGATTGTACTCAAATTTCTGAAATGCCTCCTTCTGCCTGTTACATACATTCTCTGTTGGCCCCAAGATATAATACCCTTGTACCCTATGTCTGTACCGGGTATATAGTACAAAAAAATGTGAAAATAAAATGTCAACAAAAGAAGAGGAAGGAAAACAGAATGGAAAGAAAACAAAGCCAAGCAGGACACCCGATTATGAACCTGTTCATGTTGACAACCCCTCGTCGAGTGCTTAATTAAAAGGGAGATGCAGATGCTGATGCCGAGTGCAAAGCGCAAGAATGCCGAGCATGTGTGCTAAATACAAACAAAAGCCGCCGTCAGTCAGACAGGAGCTGCAAATTACGGGGATTCATAATAATATAATCACCAAGAAATTAATCCTTGACGCCAGCATATGAGTCTGAATCAAAAAAATTAAAAGAAAAAAGTGTATTGAAATGAATTAACAACACATACACAGAGACACTCTGTGTTAATCTCTGACCAAATTTGTCCACAATTAAAAACAAAGCACGCTCGGCGCCCACACAATTTGTGCGATTTTCGCTGTTGGTTTTATAAGCTGACCAAAAAAATCGTTGAAAGAGTTGGCGACGTCTTAACGAAATTATTGAGTGCAATTTGCAAATTGGAAAGTGCTCAGAGAAAAGAAAGAAAACAATTGAACAAAAACAAAGATCTAATACTTACCAGCCCACATAGAGAGGTGAGAGGTCGAACCATTTGGGAAGTCTATGTGAGGTTTTAGACTCTGTTCGAGTTTAAAGTTCTTTCGAAAATGTCAATATGGAATTATTTGCTTTTATTTTATTTTATTTTGTTATTATACCATTTGCAGGGTCTTATAATTTCAGTCAAAAGTTCATATACATATATAAATCCAATTAACTTCTATACGTTTTATAGCCATACAAGTTAAAATATACTTATTTCTTACGACTTAAAAACTAAATTTTTAATTTGATCAGAATCAGTTGACTTTATCATGTATGATATTCTGTAAACATCGGTAAAATGTCTATGTTTTATATATGTAATGTGTTTACAAGCTTTAAAATATTTAATAACATTAACAATGACGCATTCTCAGCAAAGCCCCTCTCTTGTTGTCTCTGTTTCGGCTTTGGGCCTTATCGTCAATGTCAATGCACTGCTTGCTCACATTCAAGCGCACTGCTTGCGTCGCTGCTTGAATTTGCCGACAAATTTCATTGTCACATTACAAATACACTGAGAGAACAAGATTTAATTAAATCCTAATCAGCAAGAAAAATAATAAAAGTAAATAAAGATAAATTAAAAGAATACAAGAGAAATATGTAAAAGCATTCAAGAGAAATATGTAAAAGAAAAGTATACAAAGAGAAACAAAAATATATATATACATATATAAAAAAGTATAAAAAAAATAAAAGTATTAAGAAAACTTAATTATATGATATTTACGGCTAAAAAAAGCCGTAGCCCAATTTTAAAAAAAGGGAGAGAGGATACAACAAAATTAAAAAAAAAGACCGAGGCTCGAACCCTGTTGCTATATACTATGAGTATCTTATCTTGCAATATTTCAAATATCAAGTTCAAATGCAATAGACAACAGCTAGGAGTAATTAAAATTACTTAAAAAATTAAATGTTTGTTTCATCAAATACCAAGAATTTCCCCTTAGATTGAAAACATTTTTCTCTCTGTGTGCATGGATTGTCTTTTGTCTCGTTAGTCGCCTTTCAAACAGTCAGTCAAAAAAGAAAACTATTAGTTGGCCGGCCTGACGTTAAATGTGAATGAAAATGGGATGAGAGGATATGTGGATGTGGATGTGGATGAGGTTGAGGATGAGACCATGAGGATGGAATGATGATGACTCCACCACACTCTTTTTCACTCCACTTCTCCGCACTTCACTCTTGGTTCATTGCACTTGCTCTCCTCTCTTCTCTTCTTCGCTCTCGCCATCGCCCTCGCGTGCATTTCTCCCTCTTTCACTCCATTGTGCTAAAAGTATCCAACACAACAACAACTCTTAGCTGCACTTTGGGCCCAGACCATCACCATCACCATCACCGTCAAAGGCAAAGGCAAAGGCAAACGTATAAAGGAACAAAAATGCAAGAAAATAAATAAAACGTCGAAGATGCTGAGCGCAAGCACAGAAGAGGAATAGGAAGCAGAAATTCTTCAGTCCTCAGTCAGCAAAGTGCAAGTTGAAAATTGTTATTGAAAAGCCACCTGGTAGGGTAAGCAATAAGACTTTGCAGATATTTAAGTTATATTTTTTCATAGAAATATTAAATAATTAAAAAAAAAAATAATAAAATAAAATATAAGCAGTAATTGAGTACTAAGTATGGCATAGTGTAGCCTTTTTAGCATTTTGGTAAAGTAGCATTATGTAAATATGAATTTCCGCATTTGTGTTCCAGTTCCGCTGTGTCAAATAGAGATAAATTATGAGAAAATTAGGATTAAGTAGAGAAAAGACTACGGTCACACTACAATTTTGGAAAATATGAAAAACACATTAAAAATAAAGACGAAGCGAATAAAATCAAAGAAATAAAGAGTAATCAAGACAGAAACTACGATAACAAAAATAAATATTATTTCGGTTGCATTGCATTTTTTGCGAGGTTTAAGAGGGGTTTTATGTGTCATAATAGTGAGAACACTGTAATGTGGTTTAAGTGAGAACGTTTTATAACCCTATATATTGGTACTTCAAGGACGGGCACACTGGTCACTTCCGCTTATGAATACAGACAATAAAGAAACAGTTAAAATCAGCTCCCGAAGCAATTACTATTAATATTAAAATGTTTTTAGGTTGTACATGTACTTAGGAGTTGAAATTTCCAGTTATACCTTTGGTTTAAGCTAAGACCTAGAATCTTCGTTGTGTGGCTGTGTAACAGAGTAATTTCCATACAACGGAATCATAATTGATATTTAATTAAGGCAAATGGGAAAAGCGAGTAAACGAAAAACCTTGCGGGGTTCGTTGTGAGGCGAATATTTTCCATGAGCATTTTGCCGATTATGGCTAACTGGCTTACCTTTTGGCCAGAACAAACAGCACCCGCCTAACAATTTAACAATTTACACCTTGTTAACAAACTAATACGAATAACGAATAACGAAATTCGCTACTGCAAATTAGCTATAAATAATTGTCAGTTGACATTGTTCCGCATTTCTATTAGCATGAGAATGGAAATTGGAATCTAAATCGGAATCAGAATCGGCATCAGCATCAAGTGGGGGAGGAATTATTCCAAACTCAATGCGATTTGCCAATCGCCTGTGCAGTTTCTTTGTTGTTTATTTGTCTGTTTTTTTGTTTGGATTTTGCTTAAGATATTTGCCTAATCGCTTCTTCTAAGATACAAAGCAAAAACCAACCAGAAACTGACCCGCTCAAGCAGATGGAACGGGGAGAACTATTAAAAATTACCAAGCCAACACAAAAAATAGGGTTATGGTGCAATTTTGGAAGAAAAAGGAAAATTTTTCACTGCTTGCAGTTGTTTATTTCGTTGAGCAACGTAAACAAAAATTTAAACAGGCCACTAAAAAATAGACGATGTTGATTAACAAAAGAAAAAACACTTGGAAATTATTTAAACATTTTTGCGGCTGATTTGTGGTACGACGAAGATATAGAAATTAGCAATAATATAGTACAATCAATCAAATCACTCATAGTGAGGATAAAGATCACTAATAGTGAGGATAAAGATCACTACTATTGTTAATAATTTAAGTATTAGCCCAGATAAGGTATAAACCGTTAGAGATAAATTAACAGGAGCACAACAATAAAAAAAAGAATATATTTTCAGTACAGCCAAATTATTTCCACTTGTTGAAACTTATTATTTCAACAAATTAATATAGCTTAAAAACAAGCATCTTGTCATGCCTTATTTTCTATGAATCCTTAATTTAAATATTGAAATTCCATTAATAAACAAGAATTTTACATTCGAAACTTGCTTTTATTTCCCTTTCGATATCGATTTGTTTTTTTTTGTCAAAATTTCATTGTCATAATCTCCCAATAAACGATGGGGAAAAGCAATTGAAATATTGCGCAGTCTAAGAACCCCTTAAAGTCAAGTTTAAGTCCTAAACCCCTGTTAGCTTTAACCTCCCTTTGGTGCCCCGGGACTTTGATTTCGATTTTGACACGTGCACGCGCCACGCCACGCCGCGCCGCGTTTTGTGCGGGTTTTAAAACGCCGCCTTATTTGGCTCTTTGTTCCGAGAGTTGCGTTCGAGTTTGTCATCTCTTTGGTAGATCAAAAAGTGCCTCGTGTGCGTCACAGCACACGATGGGTTAAGCGGGGTGAGGTGGGGCGAGGAGCGGAGTATTTGCCATGTATGTATGTAGATCCGATCGATTGACGATCAGTTTATGCCATCAAAAAAAAAAATAACTAAAAGCTGGCAAAGCTGACCAATTTAAGAATCTTCTCCGATTCCACTTATAATCGGACAAAATTCACACTCAACTTTGGAGATCTCTGTTAGAGCGTTTAATTTTTTTTATTTACCCTTGCTGAGGGTATTATAATTTCTGTAAAAAGTTCTGACCGTCTGTCTCTGTTTTAGAGCTGTTTGAATGAAAATTTGCAAATAGTCTTTCTTTCTTTTCTTCTTTCGATTATAGAAATAATTGGAAAGTGTGTTGAAACAAATTTGAACTATAACTACACCGAGATATGGTAATTTCCATGAATAATTATAATAATAGTCACTGAAGGGTATACAAACTTCGGTTAGCTTTCTTTCTTGTTTTTGTATTATATTTCCATCAAGAAAAAAGGGCAGAGCTGCGTGGGAGTGGCCAGTGTTCGATTCTCCAATTCTCTCAGCCAGCGATCAACCATGAACTCTGCTATTTTTTTTTTTTGTGTTTCATGGCGCAAAAGCTCTGAGAGTGAATTAGTTTTTGGTCAAATCGAATGCAAATAGTATATTTTCTTTATTGGCATAACCAGGTGAGTCGATTTATCCATGTCCCCTTGTCCGTTTGTCCGTCTGCTTGTCCGTAATAACGCCTGTTTTCTTGTTTTTATTTCTTACTCACAGTTCTTCTAATGTAAAAATTAAAAAAATAACAAAATGCTAAAATTAAAATCAAATAAAATAATTAAAATTGATCAGCAAATATAAATATTTTCTTATCTACCCAAGAATTCCATACACCCACGATTTTTCCAATCTCATACCCATTAACTTTAACTGGCGGCTGCGTCATCTTGATCTTCCAACTGTAAACAACGAAAAAAGAAATATCCATTCGCTCCAAAAAGTCGTGCCAAAAGCATTTTAACTGTCTTACGTAACGGACCAGCAATAAGCAAAAAAAGTAAAGGAATAAAGACAAAAAAATGAAGAAATAAAAAGAAATAAAAACAGAAACAGAAGAGCTGATAATATGCGAAAAGGGAGGGATGGGGAGGAGAGGCGCAGAGAGGGCAATAACATTATTACGATCAGAAAAGACCTTGCCCAATTAGGCAATGTTGGTGCTGGCGAGCGGGAGCGGGAGTGGAGAGTGTAAAAATTGTAATTTAATTAAAATTTATGGTAATACACAGACTCCACTATACATACTACTCAAACAGGCCGAGCAAACTGGCTTGATACCCTGGAAAAGGGGTTAAGAAAAATTGTAATGAGGTCAGGAATTGAAAGTAGGGCTAGATATGAGATCAAAAATATGTAACTTTTCTTTTTAAATTGCATTACAAAGGGCTATGACAAAAAAAAGGTATTTAACGCTTTAAAGGTAAAATTTATCAGCACTAACAATGTGAATATACAGCCCTTGAAGTCACTCCTCTAGATTATTTTCTACTTTGATTATTTTTTCTACATTGTTCTCTACACAAATAAAAAAATCATCATAGAAACTATACTATTGTTACATGAATTCTATACTCTTGAGTATGAAAAATTTCTTAATAAGATGCTTATCAATTTAATACTACGAAAGTATACATTTTATACTCATCTGCACCAAGAATTCAGAATAATCACTAACGCGACAAACAGAAAAGCACTAAATTCCAACTAACGCGATATGTTATCGAATTTTCGATGTAGGTTCGTATAAAAATAATACTCAAAAATACACAATTGAAACTATAGATTATAAAAACTAAACTTTGGAGTAAACATTTGATATTTTGAAGTATAAAATCTATACTAAACTCGTTATACTGCTTGAGTATACTTTTAAGTCAACGCGTAGAAAGGTTAAACTCTTTTTTTTTTTTTTTTTTTTTTTTTATGTACATTTTTTTCTACATGAATAAGAAAACTAAATTTGGTTTCTAAAATTCCCCGTTTAACTTTCCCACCTCTCTTCTTACTGTGGACATATTTTGAAAGACAAATCACCCATTTATTAAGCACGGGGACCCATCTTGCCAATCAAACGTCATTCGTATATTATAATTAGCAAAGAAATACTTAGCCCCGATTGATGCCACATTTGCATGCAACATTGTTGCAGCGTTGCCTTTGTTTATTTTCATTGCGAATGCAAATCGCGTGGCGCTAATTGAATCAAACGAAAACATGAATCCGAAACCATTGGACTTGAGTTGCGGGCCAGACTTCCTTCTATCTATATATGTTTACGTTTCTATACTAAGTATGTGCACATGTATGCTTGAACAGTTCCAGTTGCGGTTGCTGCAGGCAGGCTCTAAATATTTCAATTTAAAGCCGGGACCTATTTTTTTTTCCTATTTTATGATGCGACACTAGACAATTTTTTTATTTTGTTTGTTGGTGTTTGGTTGTTGGATTGGTCGCTGTTGACTTGCCCAAATGCTAAACACAGCAGCCAGCTATGCAGAGAAAACAATTTTTCCATTTACTGCATTCGAAGATACTTTGTTAGTTTTTTTTAAAGCAATTTTTCTTTCCCGTGTAAGAGCTGACAAATGCCACCAGAGGAGGCGGAGAAAGGGGGCTTGTATGGAGTCGACATAGAAAGACAGGAGCAGCCGAGTCCAAGTCAATGTTTGTTGTTGCCGTCTGTCCGCTGTCCGCTGTCAATGTCAGAGAAAGAGACTGAGACTCTCAGACTGAGACTAGGAGAAGAATTCCGCAGACACAGAACTCGACTGACTGTGTAGGGTCTGGGAGATCGGAGTTCCGTGCGAGGGGGACAATTAGAAAACCTGTCCAGTGGCAAACGCGACGACAGCCAAGCACTGTTCATTATTGATGGGAAACTTCCTTTCGGGATCAGAGCCTATTAGCTGAGGGATCTACGGGCATGGAACATAACATGGAACACGTGAAATTTGTTTATATCCGTAACCCTGAATGTATATCACTTAAAGAACCGAAAGACCCGCTCTTGATCTTGATCTGCTTTTCGCACATATCTTTTGTGCTTCTTTCTTTCGATTTATCGTCAACGCTTTGCCTGCATTGTACAAGCAATTGCGAACAGAACATGGAACGCAACACGTGAAATTTGTTTATATCCGCAACCCTGAAAGTATATCACTTAACGAACCGAAAGACCCGCTCTTGATCTTGATCTGCTTTTCGCACAGATCTTTTGTGCTTCTTTCTCTCGATCTCTCTTCAACGCTTCGCCTGCATTGTACAAGCAATTGCGAACAAAAAGCCTCTCTCTGAGAGATTATTATTTTTTCTCCGAATATAAAAATAAAACCTCCTTTACCACAAGAGAGATCGCTATTTGAGTTGAGAGAGTATAAATACGTTTATTTTATTAGGACATGATAGCCCAAAGATATCGCTAGTCAGGCTTTCTACTATCGTATTTTCAAATGTCACAATAATCGAAATAATCGATATAATCGAAATATTGCCACCAATATCGATACTTTGTTATGTTAGAGAACAGAGGCATTTTTTTCTCTCCGAATATAAAACAGAAACCACCTATACCAAAAGAGGGTTCGCTATGGACATGATAACTCAACGATATCCATAGTCAGGCTTTCTTCTATCGTATTTTTAAATGTCACAATAAGCGAAATAATCGAAATAATCGATATAATCGAAATAATCGATATAATCGAAATATTGCCACCAATATCGATATTTTGTTAGGTTAGGGCATGTGGAGTTCATTCTGCCTGACTCAACTCGCTTGGCCATTACCCATTTTTGAACTGATCAGGGTTTTGCGTGATTGTTGTTTCTTCCTCCCCGCCGATTTTCCACCTCTTCTCTGCTTTCACCTTGTTAACGGGCGGCGCAGGAAGAGGAGCAGGGGAGAGAGGCGCGAAGAAGAACTCTGGAGGAGAAGCAGCTGGTCAACTATTTGGTATGCCAGCTTTGTCACCAATGTTTCTTCTCTTCCTTTTTCTTCTGCCCGCTTCTTCTGGCAAAAATCTTGTGTGTGTGTGCTGTGTGTTGTTGCTGTGTGTTAAGTTGTAGTTGTTGTTGTTTGCTTGTTGCCGGAAGCGCAATTGCTTCATTATGGCACGTACTTTGTCAAAAGGCGTCGCGTTGAGTCACATAATATTCGATTTTGTGCACTTGAATAAATCGGAAGTATTCCGATTATTGATTATCAGTCGAAAAGTTACTAATTCTAGAATTATTACTCAACATTTTGATATGGATTTATCGTTAAAGGATTTTCTGAATAGAGGTTTACAATTTTAACAAAGTATATTATACATATATTAGTTTTTGTTTAATAAAAACATAATTCGCAAATACTTTTTCATATTTTGAAAGAATTGTAAGACAAACATGCTCATTTATATGCCATTAAATTAATACATTAATTTGTTATCAATTTAAAAATCACGCTTTGCTTAAAGCAACTATTTGGTTTTACTGCACAAATAATATTAAATATAATATAAAAAGAAGGGCTTGCCCAGCCTCTGCCGGCACACGGACTTACAGATTGATTTGATTTACAGATTGTAAATTTAAGGCTAAATCTATAGGAACTCGGAATTGGGTCATGATTTAGCACTTAAAACTTTCCGAGAAGTATAAACAATTTTTCAGTAAACTAATTAAATTGATTCTTGAAAATTTCCAGTGTGGCATTACTCCATAAGTAGGCATTGTGCTAATCTCTGGTCACACTTATCGAAATGAAAGCATAGATAGAAGTCTTTATATCTGGCAAACTATGTTAGTTGGAGTTCCCAGTGTTCCCCAGTTCCCCATCAACGACTCAACTCTCCTGAAATCGAACCAAACTCAACTTGTGAATGAAAAAAATAATCTGTGGGCGAGCGCGATCTCTTAATAAATACGAAGAAAAAGACTACAAACTAATTGCATTTCCCATTTCCCACTTTTTCAGGGGCAAGTTCGCCGCCGTTCGCCGCGCCATCCACAAGAACACGGGCTCGCACTTTGCGGCCAAGTTCCTGAAGCGAAGGCGCCGGGCGCAAAGCAGCGACAAGGAGATCAAGCACGAGATCGCTGTGCTGATGCTCTGTGAGGGCGAGGACAACATCGTGAACCTCAATGCCGTCCACGAGACGCGCTCGGACACAGCACTCCTGCTGGAGCTGTAAGTATCGAGTCGAATGCCTTTGATTTTTTGAAAACTAAACTGAAATTTGGGATATTTTCTCTCCGCAGGGCCACTGGTGGCGAGCTGCAGACGATCCTGGACAATGAGGAATGCCTGACGGAGGCGCAGGCCCGCCACTGCATGCGCGAAGTGCTCAAGGCCCTGAAGTTCCTGCACGACCGTTCCATCGCCCACCTGGACCTCAAGCCACAGAACATCCTGCTCGCCGGCGATCGCGTAGAAGGTGGAACTTTCTTCACACCGAAATCCGAGTGGCAAGCCAACTAATTTTCGCTCTTCTTTTTGCTCTTTGCAGATGGACTGAAGCTGTGCGACTTTGGTATCTCGCGGGTGGTTTGCGAGGGCATCAACGTGCGGGAAATGGCTGGCACCCCCGATTACGTGGCCCCCGAGGTGCTCCAGTACGAGCCGCTCTCCCTGCTGACGGACATTTGGTCGGTGGGCGTCCTCACCTACGTTTTGCTCTCCGGCTTCTCGCCCTTCGGCGGCGACACCAAGCAGGAGACCTTCCTCAACATCTCGCAGTGCGCCCTCACCTTTCCGGACAACCTCTTCGGCGGCGTCTCGCCGGTGGCCATCGACTTTATCCGTCGCGCATTGCGAATTAAGCCAAAGTAAGTGTTCAGGTTCTTCTTTTTAATATTAATAATATAATATAATAATATTTTCCCGCGATTCTTGCAGTGATCGCATGAGTGCAGCCGGCTGCCTGGAGCATGCCTGGCTAAAGGACGACAGCTCCTTGGACCGCCAGATCTATCTGCAGCCACAGAGCTATGCCGAGGAGGAGGAAGAAGAGGAGGATGAGGATGGCACCAACGACGACGACGACGACGACAAGGTGGAAGACGAAGACGAAGGCGAGACCGTGGAGGAGGAGGAGCAAAGCGTGCAGGAGCCGGAGAAGGAGCAGCAGCAACAGCAGCAGCAGCAGCAGCAACAGCAGCACCAACAGCGACAGCGACAGCAGCAGGCAAAGCCCAACGTCAGCCCCAAACCGACGCACAATGGCCATCATCGAGCCAATAGCAGCGGCAGCATCTCCAAGATCCCCATTGCCACCAGCAAGCTGGTGCTCCTGGGCAGTCCCACATCGGAGACGACCACCACCACGGCCATCCACACCCTGAGCAGCAACATTAACGGCCACAGCCTGAGCCACAGCCACAGCCTGAGCAACAGCCACGGTCACGGTCACAAGCCCACACAGATTGTGACCCCAACGCGTCGAGCCTCCGATTCGGACAAGGAGAACACGTACACGGCCACGTTTATGAAGAAGCCAGTGCCGCCGGTGGTGTCCACCATTCAGCTAAGCAGCTGCAACTCCAGCTCCACCAGCTCCAACGGCATCGAGGAGGCCACCGTGGTGGCCACGCTAACGCTCTTTCCCGACGCACCCACAACGCCCAAGGTGATACGCAAGACGCCAACGAGCGAGCAATCGAACGGCTCGGCGACGTCCGTCAAGGCATTGGTCAAGAAGTTCCAGCTGGAGGAAGACTCCTCCTCCCGGAGAAGCCCCGGCGGCGGCAGTGGTTGCAGCTCACCGATCACAACGACGGCGGCGGCGACAGCAGCGACTTCGACCCGGATGAACTGTCTACGCAGGGCCTCGGAGCCCCTAACCACATCGGTGTTTAAGAAGCAGCCGCAAAACAGCAGCAATCCGAGTCCTGGCAGTCCAACCTCCTCCACCAGCACCGCCACCCTGCTGATCCATAGCCAGCATCGATTGTCCAGCAGCCCAGCGCCAGCGCCAGTCCCAGCAGCACCAACAACCGCAACCACCTCCAACTCCAACAACAGCTCAGGCAAATCTTCGAGCGCCGCCGCTCAGCTGCTGCACCATCATCACATGCACCACCACCATCACCATCACCATCATCATGTGGTGATTGCGGCCAAGAATGCCGCTGCCGTGGCCGCCACAAACAACCTGAGTCTGGATCAGGGTATCATCTGTTAGCTAAGGGCCAGCCGGGCCACCCGTGCCAGCCGCAATGCCAAAAGTTTCTTTCATCGCTTCCTTTGCTGCATGTAACCAGCAGTCAGCAGCAGGGCCACGCCCCCCGCCAGGAGCAGTGGCTGCTGCAGAAGGAGCAGGAGAGATGATGATGATGGCCTCGATGGAACGGACAGGAACCGGATGTGGTGCTCGTTGGAGGTTAAGGAGTGGTTAAGGAGTTGGAAATGGAAATGGAAGCGGAGCGAGGACGAGGATGCATTGATTTTGATTTGAGCTTAGTTTAGACACAGCCAGAAACCCCACCCACCACACACACACACACACCACACACACTAGAGGGAAACGAATTATGAAAGTTTTTAGAGAAAAGAAAAAGCGTAGAGCAAGTTTGGCGGTAGTCATACCCACATATCATCCATGCTGAGTAGCTGAGTAGAGTTCAATTGTTTCCAACGAATATCTAATATATATACAAGTAAATGTCAATTTCTTGGCTCCGAGCGCAGCGCAGGCCTTAGCATAAATTATACAATTTAATAATTTAATCATATTAAATTAAATTAATAAATATAAATCTATAAACGCATACATACGTCGTAGCATATATGTACCAAAAAAGAGAAGATGGAATCGATAGAGAGATAGATAGAGAGAGAGAGCTATTGTTAATCGTGTTAACCAACGTATCAGTCAATCAATCAATCAATCGATCGATCATATATAGCAAATGTTGTTGGGAAATTTAGAGAGAATGTTGTTAAGGAAGGAAAAAAGCCAAGCAAAATTTGTTAATCGTGTTGTGTCTCAATGTGTGTGTTCAAATCGTTCAAATCGTTCAAAAATCGTTGCATAAATGATGTCTAGCATACATTACATAACATTACATAGAAGAAACTACATATACATACATGATATATGATCAGTGGGATCATCAGCCTTATCCTAATCCCAAGCCAGAGCCCGCCCAGTTTTCCTCGTTTTTAAGAGTCGGTTTTTGTATATATTTCCACAACGCAAAATGAATTATATAGTTTGCAACAAAAGCAGCCACATACTATATATATAATTGAAAGCAGTCCCTTTTTTTTGTATGTCAGTAATCGTAATTCTTAATGTATCCTTTTTTCTTTTCTACTTAATATTTGCGTGTACTTCTCTTAATTACTATTATTATTATCATTATTATTATTATGATTATGATTTTTTTTTTTTTTTGTGTAACACCCACGTTTTTATGGTTACTATATTATGTATTTTAGAAATTAAATAAACCGATTTTCACATATACGAGTATAATAATTAAAAAGAGAGCTCTGCGCCAGAAAGTTCGAAAAGTGTGTATTAATTTTTAGCAATTTCAATTGAGTTATTCGTGTGTTTAGCGAGAAGATTAAGCTGCAAATTCTATTTTATATTATATTATATTGTAATTATATTTTGTAGATAACTAATTTAAAATATATAATAAAAGCCCACAAAAATTTAAATGTGTTTTAACATTTTTCTTAAAACGGAAAAACAAGACAAGCTGCCTGTGTTTGGGTTTTTTAAATATTTTCAATAAATCAATGATGCTTTTAAAGCATACTTTTGGGCTTTGTTATATTATTTCTATGGAAATAACGACGCATCTTTTAGGCTGAAGCGGGCGGGAAGCTGGCGAATAGAATAAAGTCATAGCACACTTTTGCGGCTACTCATTATATGCATAGTTTGAAATGAACTGGGTAAAGTACGACTCCAATTATACAGTTTGAGATGCACTAGTGCGATTGAGATTCAAGTTTTACAGTTTGAGAGTCATTCGATCAGAAACTCCATTTTATTTAGAGGTGGAGAAACATCGATGTTTGCAGACATCGATGTTTTTTGATGTTTGAATAAAAAACATCGAAGTTTTTCGGTGTTTTCAAGAAAACAGAAAAAAAATGTCCTTTAAAATAAATTTAAAAATTTTCCCTTACTTTAGTGATGTGACAAAAACATCGATGTTTCCCCACAAAACATCGATGTTCCTAAACATTTCAAAAACATCGATGCATCGATATTTTCATCGATGTTTCTCCACCTCTAATCTTATTGGAGTTGTAGTACAATACATCTCAAACTGTAAATATGCCACAGCACTTGGTCCCGTACCTGTCAAACTGTAAAGGTGGATTCCAAACTGCACCCGTAATCAAATAAGCCCAAAAGTATGCAATATATTCCATTGTCGCCCTCTTACTCCTTAATTTAGTCTAAAAGATACACAAATACACAAAGATACACACTAAAATTATGCAATTTTGTCTTCTTTTCGGCTAAATCGCTTTGTCTGTTGATGTTAACTAAAAATATAAATATCTAAAGGGGTCGGAATATTTCCGATTGCTTAGGGCCTATAATTTAATTGAATTATCTGACCATGTCTCTACTTTTATTCCACATTTAAAATGGGAAAACCACATCTCAGGAAACCTAGCGCTCGAACCCCTCAAAAAAGTGATGACCTAAGAAAAAAAGAAGAAACCGATTTGTAGAAAAACATATAGACACACATCTTTATTCGAAATACATGACAATCTGTTTGGTATAAAAGAAAGTGAGACAAAAAAAAGCTTGTTGTATATATCATCAGTGTATAAGTAAGTGTAAGGGTAACTAGCGCCAAAGAACATTTTCACAGTACAACAAAGATTCCTCCTATCTTGGGCTCCCCTTTTCTGTACATCTGTCCCCGGGACCATCATGGATCCCGGCTCCTCCGCCGCATTGGATCGGATTTAGGTGGATGCTTAAGTGGATGTTGGCTAGAAGGACAAATGCTTCGAGATTGCTGACTTGACTTGGACACTCGACGATGGGCTGGGAGATTCCGAGTGGGCGTTAGGTGTTGGATGCTTTGGCAGGATGCCTAGAAAGCCTAGATGCCACGGTAGGACCGGTGGGCCAGGAAGGCGCTGATGAAGTACAGCACGGCGTTTACCAGGCCCAGGACACCGGCCACCATGTAGGCATCATGCTTGACGTCGCGCAGCCGGATCAGCAGGCAGGTGGAGGAGGCCAGGTACAGGATAGCGGCCACGCTGTGATAGATCAGCTCCTGCAAGAGGGGAATGGATATGGAAATACTAGTTTATCTTGGGAAGACTTCATAAAATGTGGGGACAACACTTACGTAGATCGTCTTGGCTATAATTCCACCCGTACTCAGCGAGGTGAGGCAGGCGAGGAGCAGACAAAAGGTCCCTATCATAAAGGTTGTGGCCATCAGATAGTGGAACAGATCCTGCTGGCCGGAACTGTAGTAATGGCGATATCCCTGATAGTTGTACGCCAAAATGCCCACGATGGCAGCACCAATGATCTGCACAGAACAAGGATTTATAGATAATACGGTTTGGGCTTGAAAGAAGTCTAGCTTGGGGTTGTTCTCACCAGCTCGAATAGCTTAAGGATGCCGGGGAAGGTCTTCAGATAGCCGGTGTTCAGCACGATGTAAGAGGTGTTCGTGGTGCTGGTGGTGGTGCGAGTAATGGTCACTGAGTGCGACATCTTGGATGGGATTCGGTGGTTCTCTTTGGAGTATTAAAAGGTGGGAGGGATCTGGAATGCAACAAATTTAATTTACATTTAAAAATGGGTAATATTGAATACACTTCAGACACTTTCATTGGCCAGCTGTTAGCTGTTACAGATCGAACGCTTTTGCCTCGCCATTGACGGTTGCCACAAAAATTAATTCACACACCTCGTTGCCTGTGTGTACACTAGCTTAGCGTTGCGTTGCGTGTGTGTATTTTTTTTTTGCCATCTATCTGTTGCGCTGCTGTTTTTGTTTTGGATTTTTGATTTTTGTCTAATTTTAAAATAATTTTCATTGCCGGCCTCGGGGGCGAAAAAGCGCCAAAAGCCAGCCGAACGCCAAAAGTTATTGAAGCATCTCGCGCAGTGGAAGAGTCGGGAAAATCTATTTACTTGACCGAAAGCACACCCCGCTCGGCCCGAGAGCGCAGAATAGATAAATTGCTCGTCTATATAGATATTCTGCTGGGAATGGAGACGGATAAATATAACGTCATGAACTTTATGGTCTGCTGCCGCCTGTTGTTCGTTGGAAAAGCTGAGAAAAGCGAAAAGCCAAAAGCCAATCCCGAAATTAGGGCACACACTTGAGCATTTGTGGAGCGGAGAGGCGATGAGGTTTTCCTATATATGTAGTAGCCTGAGGGCGGCATCTATGCCAACATCTGTGTTGTGCAAGCGTCGAGGTCGCAGATTCCAGTGTGTCGCGCGAAACACAGAAAAAATCTAAAAAGGAGTTCCCTCTAAGCGCTTTTTAACCATAGCTTACTTTTTACTTAAGTATTTACGCTTTGATCACTCTGACAACTTCTTTCATAGCCGTAATAAAAAGACCAAAGATCAATAAACCAAAAACCCCTCCCCCTTTTTTATCTAAAACTTTTTCTCGTAAACGAAACACCACGAAAGTGTTTTAAACAAGAATACAGCAAGATTGATTTTATTTAATAGCAAAGTTTCTTCCCCAAAATGGCCAGAAGTTATTTAAGTAAGTATGCTTGTCATAGTTTCTATCCGCACAATCTCACTTTTTAAGTTCCTGATAGCTATCTGACCGGAAAAGATATTTATTCGATTAACTCCCTGTTAAGCAAATCGGCTTTCTACCCTCGTGTAACTTAACTGAACCCAAAAGGATAACAGAGCGCTGTTAAGCACAAATTTGTACTGTAAACCGCAAGCTCACAGGGGAGATGCCTTCTCTTCTTCTTCGGTTCACAGTGTGATATCAAGTCGGTATTAAATTTGACAGGAAGTCTGGGTCCCTGTCAATGTTATTTCATATGATATCAGAATTACAGCTTTAATTTAATAAGAATGGGAATGAGCTAATTTCTACTTAAGCCAATTCAATTTAAAATAGTGTTTACTAACTTCGTTTATTTAATTGAAAAAAAAAAATTTCTAGAGAACAAGATAATAAGATGAAGTTAATCAAAACTATAAGTTAAATCCAGGATATTATTACAAAGGTCATACCACTTTATTAATATTAAAAAATCTATATTGAAAGGCGAAGATGAAATCTAATAAATTTTTAAATCAAACCGAAACTAATTTTTAAAATCAGAAACACATTTGGTAGAATTTAAAACCTTTTGTGCACAATTTCCGAATTATTCTAACGAATCTAACAAGGGATCATAGTTCGAACTGGAGTTTAAGGGGACTTAAGAGGACTTAAGACCTTCCTTAAGTTGCTTCTGTTCAGTGCAAATCGGCGGCGTATTACTCAAGACGATGACGCCATCCATTGAGTGACGCAATAACTTACAGACCCCAGCCCCGACCATGATGATTATAATGCTCATGATGATGACGATGCTCATCAAAATTCACCAAAGTCCGTATCCAAACGATGGCCAAGGGGTGTGGCCGGAGAATTCCAAAGCCAAAGCCAAAGCGTCAAGCCAAAACCAAAATACAAAATAAAAAATACAAAACAACTGAGCAAAAGAACCATGTGCGACGAAGTTTTTTTGTTTTTGTTTTTTTGTAAACTAAATCATTCTTGTATGTTGATTAGGCGGCGGATTTCCGCCTGTTGAACGGGGGGGAATGGGGCCAGCTCATGATATCATGCCAAAAATATTCATGGCAACAGGTTGCGCCTGTTGCCTGTCGGGCCTATGGCCTATGTATGTAAAGGCCTCCGAGTTTTCTGTGTTGAAAAGATGCAAGACGAGACCGTAAAACATGTTTGAATGGTTGATATCAATCCAATCAAAGCAAAGTACCTGGCTGATAAGAAATGCTCCCCCTGAAGTTTAAAGGAATGCAAAGACGAACGCCCCTTCTCTTCGTTGAAAATAATGATATCATCGCATCCAATATAAATGCAGTTTAATGTGAAAATACTTGAACGTAAAATAACAGCATTTTATGGCACCGAAGGCGGGGCGAGGCTCCCAGTTCCCCCAAAATCCTTTTCTCACGTTCTCGTTCAAATAATACACAAAAAAAATACAAACACATATCACTTATGTATATATTGTTCCAGTGAATAGGTGTACCTATTCGTCTATATACCGCTGACTCTTACTTTTTTTTTTTAAATTCGGCGTAGGATACGGCCAACTGGTAGCTCGAGCTGCTGGCTTTTTGCGTCTTTTCGCGTGCACGTTGAAAACGAAACTGAAACCGAAAACTCAAAAGCAAAAGCTGCTTCGCCTTTTTGCTAGTATGCCGACTGCTCAGTCGGCAGAGGCGTCGGCAGTGGCGAGCGAAAACAAAACAAAACGGTGGCACAGAAGGCCTTTGGAAGCCAAGGGGTTACTGCAACTCGACGGATCGACACCCTGGAAAGCTTCCCCCGACTCGGGGCGGCATAAGCCAAAAACAAAAATTCTTAACTTGCTTTTTGCTTTCCATGAATATTTATTATTTATTATTATTAGCTAATATTTTATGTTAATAAAGCAACTCAATTTTCATAATCATAACTGCCACGACTGCGACTCGAACACGCCCCCGTCTTCAGCTTAAGAGTCCAGCACACTTCCCATCACTCCACGAAGGCCAATCAAAGAAGACTGACGAAACCTCGAATATATGCTATACCAAAAAATTCGGTTTGACTTTAAGAACGAAAAATTGAGCACGGATCGTTCCTGAATCAAGAATAATGGTTGTGATTTTATCTATTTATTTATTTCTGGGGTTATCAATATATACAAAAATCATATTATATGCTTTTCCATGAATATTTATTATTTATTATTATTAGCTAATATTATATGGTAATAAAGCAACTTAAATTTCATAATCATAACTGCCACGACTGCGGCCTGTCTTCAGCTTAAGAGCCCAGCACACTACCCATCACTCCACGAAGGCAAATCAAAGAAGGCTGACAAAACCTCGAATACGTGCTACCAAAAAATTCTGTTCGACTTTGATAACGAAAAATCGAGCACGGATCGTTCCTGAATCAAGAATAATGGTTGTGATTTTTTCTATTCATTTATTTCTGGGGTTATAAATATATAGAAAAATCATATTATATGAATACCATATCTGTGTTGTACTCACATCTGGCTTATGCTACTTTTTATTTTGTTACAACAATCTTTCGTAAATTAAATTAAAATAGATTAAAATGGTCGACCTGGTCGAGTCTACCCTGCCCACCCTATAGAACACGGTATCTACAAGGCAAGTTAACGCCAACAAGTTCCCGATGTGTGCTTTTGCTGAAAGGCGGCGACCGCGCGCACTGAATTGACTGGCTATCGCGCGGTATAAATGTAGCCTGACGTCATGATGTCATCCGGCGAGTGACGGAGCCGGCAGGCAGCCTTAATATTTGTAATGCTCAAGTGCAGCTTGGCCTTAACCACATCCCCAAGACCCCGACCCCCGACCCCGATCCAGGCGTTCTTCCACCCCCTGAATTCGCAATTAAAAAGAAAGAAATTCCTCGGTTGAACTCATCAAACTTTTCTTCTGACTCAGCGCCAAAAGGCGTCGACATTGGCGTCGCAGTCAACGCCAGGTGAGAGTACACTGAGAAACCCGTTCTAAACGTTCTCAGTATCAGTATTTTTGATCAATTAAGGTCGTCAAGAATGAACATAATAAAATTGAGATGAATAATTCTCAATTTAAGAAGGGTTTTTTGGGAAAAAGTTTTCTTGATTTAAGAAAGTCTTCTAGTTTTCAGGAACAAACTGTTCATGATTAAAATAAAAGTATACTTAAATATGTACGAGGTCGTTTGAACTATTTTTTAAGTTTTGGAAACACAGACTTAATTTTACATTGCTTTGTAATTTTATTAAATTTAATTGAATTCTTTAATTTAATTTAATTCAAAGATAAATTTTGAGTATATAAATTCTATGCAGCATTTCTAAAACACAATTGTTGCGCCTCGAAACTCGAACCCGGCGACCATCAGCTTTTTAGTCCAGCACTCTACCCAACGCACCACTGAGGCAAATCAGAGAAGGGTTCGACAACTCGAACCTGGGACCATTAGCTTTTTAGTCCAGCACTCTACCCAACGCACCACTCAGGCAAATTAAAGAAAGCCGATGAAAGCCGTCCAAACTTTTTTTTTTAACTGTGAAACAAATTGTTTTTTTCCCATGTAGCAGAGAAAGAACGATGGATGGATGAGTAATGCATCGCTAGTTCATGGAAAAGACGCTGACGATGGTGGCGAGAGGATGCGAGAGATGCCTCCCCGGTGGGTGGGTGTTGTTATCAAAATTACCAACATTAAGAGAGACCTTTTAACTAACAAATCACAATTAGCTGTAAACGTAATTCAACAGCAATGCGGATTGCCTTCGGGCAGAACCTTAAAGCATGCAAATTTTATACTCACAATGAGTAATCGACGAATTCCGTTGCTTTAAGATCTCCTATCTGAAAAAGATTAAATGTAATAAACATATGAATAAGACCTAGAAAGCTCGATGGGAGACAGTGTCCATGACCAATATTAAATTACCTTTTCTTATTATACTAAAGAATATTAAATATTAAATGACCTTTGTTTACTTTGTATTAAGTTCACAATTATTATGTGAAATAAATGAATCAAAAAATGAGTAACCCTCAATTTATAGACTCATCCATCGGATGAAAGTCAGTTATTAACCAAACTCTCGCTATTGTTATCAGAAACAATAACCTACGTTCAAAAATGTTTAAAAAAAATGTCCCACTTCCAGACAATCCCCAAAAAAGAGCATCATCCAAGGAAAGGTTTAAGGCATTAGCACGGATTCTCGTTTATTATTAATTCCATTTTGAATATTTATTATTTATTATTATTAGCTAAGATTTTATGGTAATATAGCAACTTAAATTTCATAATCATAACTGCCACGACTGCGACTCGAACCCGGCCCGTCTTCAGCTTAAGAGTCCAGCACACTACCCATCACTCCACGAAGGCCAATCAAAGAAGGCTGACGAAACCCCGAATACATGCTATACCAAAAAATTCGGTTTGACTTTGAAAACGAAAAATCGAGCATGGATCGTTCCTGAATCAATAATAATGGTTGTGATTTTTTCTATTCATTTATTTCTGGGGTTATTTATTATTTTATTATAAGCTAATATTTTATGCCACGACTGCGACTCGAACCCTGCCCGTCTTCAGCTTAAGAGTCCAGCACACTACCCATCACTCCACGAAGGCCAATCAAAGAAGGCTGACGAAACCTCGAATACATGCTATACCAAATTATTAATCAAACTCTCGCTATTGTTATCAGAAACAATAACCTACGTTCAAAAATGTAAAAAATAAAATGTCCCACTTCCAGACAATCCCCAAAAAAGAGCATCATCCAAGGAAAGGTTTAAGGCATTAGCACGGATTCTCGTTTATTATTAATTCCATTTTGATCACTGGTTGAATGAATGTTTTACATGAATATATGAATATATGTGTGTGTGTGTGTATGAGCGGATGATTCGTGGGTTGGCTAAATGCTTTTGCTTAGTTTTAGTTCAATATTCATTATTCAAAATCCTACTCGGTACAATTTTGATAAACAAATGATGTTCTTCTGCTGGCATATGGCGAACTTCCTTCGATCTGGAGTCTGCGAGCATCTCCTCAGTTAAGGCTAGCTTTATTTTTATATTCTTGATTTTTGTTTTGGTTTCTCATCGAGGTTTAGCTTTAGTTCTTGACTTGACATCTGACCTCGACTTTTAAGTGTAATGTGCAAGGAAACATTTCGGTGTTTCCTTCACAGGAAAGGAAACTTATTGTTCAAGTTTTCGTTTTCGTTTCTTCATATGATGAAAAAAGGTTTAGGAAAATGTCGTTAAGAAACATTTCGTGTTTGACTGTTTTTATGTGAGTTTTTCTTCTTCTTTGCTGTGAAATTTTATAAGGCAGCAGCTGTTTCTTCTTCTCCTTCATTATTCCTCCTCCTTCTCGTGTACTCCTCTTACTTCTCTATGATCCTTCTCTGTGTCTGTGTCTATCTCCCTCTCTTCCAATGGCTTATATCGTGCTCCTGCTCTTTGCCGTGTATATATTATCTGTTATCTGTGTGTATGTGTTATGTTAACTTATTTTCATCGCCATATGTTTAATAATTCCGTCGTTCCTTAATCCAAGCCATCGTCCACAAAATCGGCAGAGTCCTTAGTCTTGGCTTTTGGCTCGCTGGCCTCCTCGGCTCCACCAGATTTGGCTTCGGGCTGGCCGAAGGCAGCTCCGATATCGCCGCCGGGCACGAACTTCTTGATTAGCTTAAAGATCTTCGGATTGGACACGTACTTGGAGATGTTGGCCGGATTGCCAAGGATGTCCTAGAAATACGATTGAATATAATAACATAGTAAATATATATAAATATTGTAAGCATTAATTGAGTACTATGTATGGCATAGTGTAGCCCTTTTAGCATTTTGTAAAGCATTTAGCATTTTATGTTAAGATTCCGCCGAGATTAAATAAAATTATGATTAAGTAGAAAAAAAGACTACGGTCACACTACAAAATTATAAAAGAAAATACACACATTGAAAAATAACAAGAGAGCGAAAAAATAATCAAATAAATAAAGAAGAATCCAAACATAAACTACGATAACAATATAGAAAATTATGATTAAATGAAATTATGATTAAGTAGAAAAAAGACTACGGTCAGACTAAAAAATTATAAAAGAAAAAAAACACATTGCAAAATAACATGAGAGCGAAGAAAAAAATCAAATAAATAAAGAAGAATGCAAACATAAACTACGATAAGAATATAG
This sequence comes from Drosophila tani, assembly GCA_008042535.1. Lineage (NCBI taxonomy): Eukaryota > Metazoa > Arthropoda > Insecta > Diptera > Drosophilidae > Drosophila > Drosophila tani. The sequence goes on along the minus strand of VNJO01012527.1, from coordinate 30,707 downwards.
AAAATAAATATATAGAAACGATTAAGTAGAAAAAAAAAGACTACGGTCACACTACAAAATTATAAAAGAAAATACACACATTGAAAATAACAAGAGAGCGAAAAAAAAAATCAAATAAATAAAGAAGAATCCAAACATAAACTACGATAACAATATAGAAAATAAATATATAGAAACGATTAAGTAGAAAAAAGACTATGGTCACACTACAAAATTATAAAAGAAAATACACACATTGAAAAATAACAAGAGAGCGAAAAGAAAATAAATCAAATAAATAAAGAAGAATCCCAACATAAACTACGATAACAATATAGAATATAAATATATATAGAAACGAAACCCACCTGCATGGCAGCAGCCACTTCCGGATCCTTCATGGCCCCCATCAAGTCGGCCATATCAACGCCACCAGGCATTCCGCCGCCACCGCCGCCAGCTCCTCCCGGGAAACCGAATGGCATTCCACCGGGGAATCCACCCGGGAAGCCTCCAGGGCCACCAGCTCCTCCTCCACCGGAATTGGCGCTCTGCTTGGCCTGCTCCTTGCGCGCCCGCCTCTGCGCGCGCTGGCGCTCCTTGATCTTACGCTCGGCCTGACGGCGTTCCTGCTTCACGCGATGCTGCTCAATCTTCTTGGCATTGGGCGTCACCTCGCGCAGCCATTCGTCGGCCTCCTCGTCAAAGTCCAGCTTGCAGGCCTGGCGCAAGTCCTTGGCAGCCAGCTCAAAGTCACCCAGCAGCCGACGGGCACGTCCCCGGAACTTGTAGGCAGCGGCCGAGTCACAGTTCAGCTCCAGAGCCCTGTTGCAGTCCCGGATGCAGGCGATCGGCTTCTCTAGCTTGAGAAAGGCCTGGCCACGCTTGGCGTGGAACAAGGCATTGCCCGGATTCAGCTCAATGGCCTTGGTGTACAAGGCGATGGCCTCGCTGAAATTCTTGTCGCCATAGGCGGAGGCCGCCTGGGCACGCAGATCGCCAGCCTGGTCCACCTCCTCCTCGGTGGGCTCCTTGGCGGAATCGCCCATTGGCTGTGCTGGCTCGATGTCGGCCTCGATTACGCCTGTTTATAAATAAAAAAAAATAAAGATTCGAGGTAAAATGCATGTAGAACGAAAGGTTAGACGTAATATTTCCACTAAAATGATATTATCAAAGGCAAAAAAAAGGTGCAAGTCATAGTCATTACGGGACGCATTCGTAAATATCACCTTTATCCAAAACTACCCTTGTTTGGATGATTTTTTTGAGAACTCCAGATAAAGTGCTCGATTTTCTCGCTTAGTAGGGGTTTTTCTGGGAAGGAGTTCTGCTCTGGAATCTTTCATTGTAAAGAGTCCCTTTTATTGTGCGTGGATGCCGAATAATTTAGGATATTTAAGTTAACTCCTGAGCCAAATTGGTTGCATATACCTTGAGGTAGTGTTGGGTTGCTCATGAGTGAGTGAACAAAAAATAAGTTGTTGTTCACTAAACTGAGTGAGTGAACATGTTCCTTACTATTTGTTCATTTTTGTTCACTTGCTCTGTTTTGTTCACTTGTTCATTTTTGCTCACTTGCTCTTTTTTGCTCACTTGTTCAGTTTTACTCTCTTGCTCATTATTGTTCAGTTGTTCAATTCTGTTCAGCTAGTGTTCTCTCAGATTGCGCAAAAATGAGCAACCACATGCTCGTACTTTATTTTAAATTCGAATTGCCGGTCATAGAGGTGGTGAACGAGTTTCTATTTTTATTATTATTTTATATTTTTAATTTTGTTATTTAAGTTTTGTTTACATTTAATTTTTTTTTCTTCTTATAAATATTTAATACATGAAATATGTAAACATAACTATACATACATATATCAGATTTAAGCTACTATGTAACAATTGGATTTTTTAGTCGTTCAAATGCAGTGCTCAGTGGTCTGCTTATGAACAGTTAATAAGAAGGCAATAAACAGTGAACAAGTGAGCAACTGAGCAATGAGCAGTGAACAAGTGAGCAAGTGAGAAATGAGGAGTGAACAAGTGAGCAAGTCAGCAATGAGCAGTGAATAAGTGAGCAATAAACAAGTGAGCAAAATGAGTGAGTTGACTCTTTTGAAAAAAAAGAACAAGTGAACATGTTAACCCAAATGAGCAGTATTTACCCAACACTACATTGAAGCTCTGCCTTACTTCAATACAGATAAAGCAGAAGTCCATACAGACAAACCTGACCTAATGGACACCTGCTCGGCTTATTCTCAAAGGAAATTGATTTTTCAAAATTGTTATAAGTTGTTTGCAAAGTCGATTTGCTTAAATTTTGTAGTTTACCTAGTTGGCAATTTTATTTACCATGTTTTCTGTGTATTATAACAACGTTTTGCATTGAAATGTCCTTGGGGAAACATTATCGCGAAATGTAAAACTTTTTAAATGAAGAAATACCATCAAGCCTAAGCAAAATATCAAGTAAAACATAAAATAAAACAAAAACGGAACGTTATCGATATTTTTTCTCTGATAATAATATTATAACAAAGTTTTGCACAGAAATATCCTTGGGGAAGACATTTTCGCGATTGTAAAACTTTTCAAATGAAGAAATACCATTAAGCCTAAGCTAAATATCAAGTAAAGCATAAAATAAAACAAAAACGGAACGTTATCGATATTTTTTCGCTGAAAATAATATCAGAAAAACCTAAACAACGCATCGTACGTTCACTTTTGTGACTGCCCTTTTCTAATTTTATGTTAACTTCATTTTTTGTTAAGTTAATGTTGCATAAAAAATAAATATTGGCCTTTGTATTCTAAAACAAATTTAAAACAAGACTGCATTATTACCTTTTCTTAAAAATCCACAAAACTAAAAGGAAAAGGTTCTGTGCATGTTTTCTCTTAAACTCATATGAAAAACAGAACAAGTTCAAACATGTTCGTTCTTTAACCTTGAACTTAATTTAACCAAGAAACCTTGTAAGATCAATAATCAATCGAGTTGGTGCAGTTATTGCATTGATTTACATCCTTGCAGAGCTACTTAATAGTGAATCTAGAATATTCTGGGGCAGACGTTTCCAGAAAAATGACTATCATCGAAACGGAACGGAACGTAAACACAAATACATAGACAAGTGTATTGACCCCTTAATAAACCATGTGACTCTGCAAATTTGCAACTGCTTGCCACCCCGCACACTCACCCTCCATGTCCAGTTCCACATCCGACTCCGGCTCGGACAGTGACTCCCCGTCCTCGCTGTTTTCGGAACCGTTATTCTCGCCATCAGCCGGCTTCTTGCCCTTTGCACCAGTGTCGCCACCAAAGGGGCACTTGCTGCGAAAGAGAAATTAGGTATTAGATTTTGAAGCCTCGTGGATTTGACTTGAGGGGGGGGGACTAGCTGGAAGACCACTTACTTCCCGCCAGAGGCGTCAGGCATCTTGAAATCACCAGCCGGCACCGTGCCGCCGAATTTCTCAACGAAATCCTTAACAAACTGCAGCTGCGGCATGTTCAAAACCGTCGGATTCGAGTCCACGAACTCGATGAAGCTCTTCAGCTTCAGTAGGTCCTCGTGTTGCATCGGCGCAGCCATATCCAAAACTTTTCAAATATCTCCGACTTCTCCAAATATATGAATATATATATATGTTACCAATGCGACTGAAAGTTCAGGCGTTTTTTTTCTGACAAGCTAGAGCTGTCAAAACATGGATGGCCTTATCGATTATGTGGATATCGATGATTGTTAGGTGCTGGCACTATCGGCACTATCGATTGTTTTTGGTAGTCTTTTTTGTCAGCTCAATAGCCAATTCACACTACAGGGATTTTCGAAGGAACGATGCGAATATGGTGGACAAAATGTAATCATGTGAATCATATTCAAATACAAATTATAAGAAATCTAGTATAAAGTGCTTTCTCCTTTTAGCATGAGAGAGAGTTGACAATGAAACGCCCCGTAAAAGCTAATGAGTCTACCTTATATAATTGTATCATTGGCTGAATCATTAAAAAATGACTTTTGCAGATTTGGCACATTTACCGCATATATTTATATCGGCATATAATAATCGATTGTGTCATCGATATGCTGAAAACGCGAAAGATCCGAAAATGATATCTCTGGCAACGCCATGCAAGCCGGTTTTAAGCATTTTCAATAAACTTGGTCAACGGTCACACTTTACCGCTCGAGAAATAAATAAAATCAATTTGTTAATTTCGTAGAAGTTTGTAGGCATGGGCGTGACTGTGCTGCAACCGTACCCGCTGCCCGAGGGCAAGTCGGGAGCGCACATCATCGACCAGCTGGGCAAGCGCCTGCTCTCGCTGGGCGCCACGCACTCCGGCCAGTTCCTGGTCGATTGCGAGACGTTCATATCGACGCCGCAGCCGCACAATGGTGCCCCTGGACGGGCAGTGCATGTGCTGCACAACTCGGAGTATCCAGCGTCCACCTTCTCGATCATCGACAACGGCACCGGCAAGCAAGTGTCCCTCGTAGCGGACAATATCTTTGATCTGCTGATGCTGAAGATGACCAACACGTTCACGTCCAAGAAGCAGACGAAGATCGAATCGCGCGGCGCCCGCTTCGAGTACGGTGATTTTGTGATCAAACTGGGCTCGGTCACCATGATGGAGCACTTCAAGGTATGCGCTTAAATAATAGTAAATAATTGTGTACGAAACGGAAGGTTTTATAAAGAAAATGAATAAATTTATTGATGCATAGGGCATCCTCATCGAGATCGAGTACAAGTCCTGCGTGATTTTGGCCTACTGCTGGGAGATGATACGCGAGGTGCTGCAGGGCTTCCTGGGGATTGGAGTGGGCAAGGAGTTTCCCACGTACTTCGCCACCCAGACGATTATGACGGCGATGGGGCAGCAGCAGCTGCATGCCAAGCACAACGACATCTACGAGCCGATGGACACGGTCAAGCAGTATCTGGAGCAGTTCACCAACTATCGAAAGCATGTGGCCTTGCATGGAGGAATGGTGAGCACTGGTGGACCGGTGTGCCCCACAATGGGTCCGTCGACCATGCATATGTCGCCCTCGGGCATGGGCATGGGCATGGGTCGGCCCTGATCCGCTGATGTCGTCAAGGTGGAGCTACCGGATGCTCCAGCACGCGTGAGTGATGGCTTAAATGAACGTCCTGGGGATTTTGGAAGCATCGCATAAAGGATGTTGTTCTTACTATCTTCATAAACTAAGGAAGGGTGTGCTTTTCACAGAAATCTCCAAGAGTTAACAACAAAGGACTTAGAATTGTAATTAAAAAATCAGGATAGATATAGGCTTAGTCCTAAGCCAAATACCGATATACCCATTTAAAGTTGTACGTAATTGTTGAAACCATCAGGAGATTTCTGTGTCAAATCACGATTACACATTCAAAGCAATCCGTCAAATATGAAAATTTATAAGTTATACGGTAATTTGTATTGGTTCGTATTGTTTTGTTGTGTAAATAGGCAGAAACTTTTATTTTTGTCTATCATATAGGCTTACATTAAGAATAAAAAAAAACATATAAGCTAACGAATAATGTTTAGTTTCAATCTTATGCATAATTTTCTCGAATAATCTGGAATTAAATTCATATATGGCTAATCTTTATTTGGGGGGAAAATCAAGTTTTTGTTTTCCAAGAGATATTTAAAAATATAATACTATAACATTGTCTTTTTTGATACCCTTGCAGAGGGTATTACAATTTTGCCATGATATTTGCAACGTAGTGAAGAAGGCATCTCCGGCCCCATAAAGTATATATATTCAGCATCACCAGCCGGTCGATCTAGCCATGTCCGTCTGTCTGTCTGTTCGTCTGGCTTTTTTGAGATCAGCAATAAGAAGGTGGTTTTTACTACGAAGCCTTTGTGCGCCCAAATCACCTGTTTACAGCAATGAACTGGACAGCGGTTCCAGAAAAGCACGTTTTAAAATTCTGTCGTGGCTTCGTAATATAGCTCCGGTCTTAGCTTATATGCGCCGATCGGATTAAAATCATCAGCCTTCACTATTTCGGTGAGAACTGTAGTTAGGTGATTGGCTGAGGAAATCACCCCACTCGATAAAGTCAAGATTTCATGAATTTTTGCGTTTTTATCCTTTTGTTTCGTCCTTGAAATGAAAATATGTAATTTCTTCTTACTCGGTTTGTTTGCTTTTGACAACGGATTAGCAGTCTAAACAGAGTCGCAACAACTTTTCGTAACTGTCACTTTAAGCGGCAGTCTAAATAGGGTATTAGAGTAACCGTTGGTGGGCTTCCACTTATCATAGCGAAATAAGCCCACTGGCAACTGGTAACACTTGAATTGGACTATAAAAAGGCTGAACAACTCGGACTAATCAACATTCGTGTTCGGCTCAAGCTCAGAGCTCCTTCTATTTATTTTACACAATATGTTTCTTTCATTTCTTGATATTTTTTCATTAATTTTATTTAATTTTTTTTTACTATTTTTGTTAGGATGCAGCTCATGTGATGATCATGATCTGCGAAGGTTATGGCTGTTGCTGCTGGCATTAATAATCTGTTTTTGGTTGTTACTTTTTATTTATTTATTTATTTTTTTTTGCAGTCCTGCAGTCCTGCTCCTGGAGGCTCTTCGGCCTTGCGTCCTTCCAGAAGTGGTAATTACTTTTTATTTATTTATTTTTTTTAAATTTTATTTAAGTCGCTTTGGGGTCTAATGGTGCTTTCCTGCTCCTGAAGGCTCTTAGGTCTTGCATCCTCCTTGGAATTGCTTTTCTTTGTTACTTTTTATTTATTTATTTTTTTTTAATTTTATTAAAGTCGCTTTGGGGTGTGATGGTTTAGTCCGTGGTCCTTCACGATCTTTGGCATTTCATTTCCCAGGAGTCTGTTTTTGGTTGTTACTTTTTATTTATTTATTTATTTTTATTTTATTTTATTAAAGTCGCTTTGTGTGATTGTTCGGCACCTGCTCCTTCAGTGGTAAGCCTGCGATAAATTATTTGTTTGAGAATATTTTCTACATGACTGAATACTGTCTTCATTTTTTATTTATTTATTTATTTTTGGCTGTTCTTGAGGTTCTCTGATGATTCATTAAGGCCATCTTGATTTTTACATCGAAATTATGTTTTAGTGAACAAATTGCAGCTTGAATGGTATCTGTCAATGAGATGGTGCCCAGGTTAAAATTATTGCCTACTCTGGATATATTCTTAGGGAATCCATCGCGATCCCAGCTAGCTCGCTGTGTAGCCAAAGTTGAGACGTAGCTGAGAGCCTGAGATCCAGGAACATAACCGGAGCACTTAAGGGGTTTTATATATTTATTTATTTGCTTTACTCCAAGCCCGACAACTTTGTTACTTAGGGCTCCCTGTCAAAATTTTGAGGCCAGTTAAAGTTCCGGCTAGGAAATTTGATTCTCTATCGTACAAATGTGAGAGCTAACTTTAGCCGATACCCAGACTCCCTGTAAAATATTTCCTGGCCCGGAAAATAAATATTTATTTCCGATAACCGATAACAATAGGAAAAGATGGACGGCTGTTTTGAATGTTTGCGTTTGTTTGAATGTTTCTACCCATCTTTTCTCTTATGGATTTTTTTCGTTCATCTTAGTACTAGCCTTAAGATGATCGTATTTGTCCCTTAACATCTTCCACGGCCGTTGTACTCCTGCCTGGGCAGCAAACTTATGAGGAAAACTTTCCAGGCTTCGACTTTAAGGTGTTTTCCGCTAATTTTTATACCCTTGCAGACGGTATTATAATTTTGACCACATGTTTGCAACGCAGTGAAGAAGGCATCTCCGACCCCATAAAGTATATATATTCTTGATCAGCATCAGCAGCCGAGTCGATCTAGCCATGTCCGTCTGTCCGTCTGTCGGTTTCTACGCGAACTAGTCTCTCATTTTTTGAGCTATCGAGCTGAAATTTTCAGCATAGTCTTATTTCTTTAGCACGCAGTATATATGTCGGAACGACCGGAATCGGACTACTATATCCTATAGCTGCCATAGGAATGATGGCGAAATTAATGTAAAAAAAATTTAACTTCTCTGGTTTTCAACGTATTTTAACAAATTTTGAGATATAGCAGTTTTTTATGGTTCTAGAATTACGGTTTTAATTTCATTAAGATCGGACCACTATATCATATAGCTGCCATAGACGCGATCGGTCGATTTATATGAAAATGTAAAATTCTACATGTAAAATGTAAAATACACAAAATTCGATGTTTTTTTCAACATTACTAAAATGGTTCGATTTTCAATGATCCAATTGCAGACTGCAAGGGTATACCAACTTCGGTTTACCGAAGTTAGCTTTCTTTCTCGTTTTTTTTTTAATTTGTGAAGATTTTGTGGAAAGTTTAAATGTGCACTGCAAATTAATTTTTAACTATTTTTAACCTATACCTGTTCCAATTTTACATATTTCTGAATGCAAATTTAAAAAAAAAAATTGTTTAAATGCTGTATTATTATATGATAATACCTTTATCAAACTAAAATGAAACCATCATCAAAAAAAAAATAACAAGAAAAGTGCCCGTCTTGCACCAATCCCCAAAAAAAAACAGCCACACTATTTTTTTTTTTAAATTTTATTTTGTATGTATATTTTTTGCTTTAACACAATAGTTTATATATGTATATATATATTTAATATATAGATGCGTGTGGGGTGTATGTGAGTGTGAGTAAAAATATGTTGAATTTTTTCTTCTTCATGAAATGTAAAACAATTTATAAAAAGTATGTTCTTTTCGGGGCGAAAGCAAAGTCTTTTTCTTATATCTTATAAAATGGAACGTTTATTCAAACCGAAAAAAAGGTAAAAAAACATAGTAGGTGAGGAGAAGAAACTAATAATCGTGGTAAAATGTACATATATGTTAATATGTTTAACTAAGCATAAGTAGGGTGTACGCGGGAAACGCACGTACAAAATGACATACAATTTAAGAAATTAAGAAATATATACGCAATATTTAAGTAAATTGTAGAGTGATGACAATTGATGGGCGCTTAAGGAATAGTAACAATTTTCTGAAAGTGAAAACTTCAAATCAAATGGACTTGCGTATATGGATTGTATAACAGTTGTTAGTTACAAGTCAAGTGTGTGTGGTGTGTGAGGTGCGCTGTAAAGATTTTTCTGGACGATGATGAGTGTGTTTTGTGTTCAACAGTTTCGTATAAGTAATATATGCTTTCATTGCTTTCAAGTACAAAAGCATATAGTGAGAGACGACAGCATGCTAAGTACACTGCTGTTTTGCTTTGCTTTGCTTTGCTTTGATCCTACCATCCATATCTCAGATGCTAACGGAAAGGAAGCAAAATCCACAACAAATGCTCCTCAATATTCTCGAGTTCTTCTCTGGCTGGATTCTCTTTTTTTACTTTTATTTTCTTCATTACAAATCTTTAAAATATATATACTTCCGCTTTACGTTTCATATATGTATGTAGGATATATAAATACGTTGTATGTAGGTATCAATAATTATGCAATATAGTTTAAGCGGAGATCAAATTCCGATTGATTGATTGTTTTTGTGTGTGTTTTAGCTGAAGATTTGCGACAAAATTAAACATTTCTCTTCTCCTTTTCCACCTTCTACTCGTCCTGATATCATTTTAGTGATTTTTCTTCCCTCTTTCTGTTTGCTTTCATTTATATGTTTTTTCCATGTTGGTAATTTGGTGTTGTTTTATTTGTTATTTATTTATTATTCTTTTTTTTTTTGCTTTTTTTATTAGCTGTCCTTTTGGGAGGCTGGAGTAAGTTGGTGTTATATATAAAAAAACATTCATATATAGCAGCATTCATTCCGCAATCCCAGTTTAATCGCGCAAGGTGGGCAAGGTGGCCGGCTTCACGTGTCCTCCATCGCCCTCCGAAACGAAACGCTTGCGACCGCTGCAATGATAATAGCGTGGGAAATTGATTAGAAATGTAATGAAAACAATAAATAATTAATTAATATAATTAATGTTAAAATTAAAGTAGAATTATTGAATAATATAAAATATAAAGCATTGGCGTATTTATGCCTTGCGTTTACGCTAGAATTCCCAACAGGTTCCAGCTACAACTTGTTGATAAGCCAGCAAACAGATACTGATGAGGGATCTAGAGCTGTAAAACCATCGATAGTGTCCTTACTCGATATTTTCGATAGTGATAGTCCAAACCATCGATAATATCGATACTATCGACAAAATATAATGGGTTTAAAAAATGTACTTTCCTTAAACAAACCAAATTAAATGGCATAATTTATATAAGATTTTATGTAATAAAAAAAAATGAAAGAAATTTTATCACAATTACTGTCTGTATAGATTTCATATAAAGATAGTTTTTGATATTAATGATTGGAAATTAAAGAAAAATGTTTTGGTCCGTTCTTAAGAATATACAAATTTAAGATTATATTTATTGGCAAAAACTTGTAAATTTTATACGAATTCACTGATTAACTGCTAACGCGATGTATCGATGGTGAAAAAGAACAATCGATAGTGACGCGGAGCACACAACCATCGATAATATCGATAGTATCGTCGATAGTTTTACAGTTCAAGAGGGATCGAGTTTTCACAGATTTAGGCGTTTTTTGACGTCCTTGGGGAAATTTTAGGGTTGACAAATCATACGGAGTTTTCTATATATTATGTAACACCCCACGGTCAGATAATATTTAAAACATTACTAAGGAATAATGTTTATACAATATATTGTTTCCAAGAATAGTCTACAAAATTTTCTGTTGCCATTTTTATGGATACAAAGAGAATTACACCATAGTAGTTTTTCTAATTAGCTGGCAACGACTGCATATGTGCATATATTATTTAAAACAATGAAAGAAACCAAACTTTGTGAAGAAGCCGAAGTTAGTATACCCTTCCGATTTGCAATTTTACCCCAACCTATTTATATTTTTTACCCAACCTATTGCCTATTTTCACAGATTGCCATATACATTGACCGCGTGCCCCTATGGCAGTAATTGATTTCCTGATATCTACAATGAAGAGGTGGCTTGACTCTTTCACTGCATTGGCAACTTCAGACTAAAATTGAAATACCCTCTGCGAAGGGTATAACAACAGCGATTTTGCACAAAAGTTCATTCAACCGTTGACCCTTTTTCGCGCTCTCCTTCGCTCTCTCTCTCTCTCTCTTTCTGTTTCTGAGAGGCAGAGAGAGAAACCTCTCTGCCGCTGTCCCAGCTGCAGTTTGCAAACAGCTGTGCAAAAGTAGTGGGCGAAGAAACGAGACAGGAAGTGAGAAAAATAAGGTGGCCAGGGGGAAATGTGAGAATTAAAACTAGTTTTCTTTTTTTGTATTTATAAGAGCTGCGGACCAACCAAGAATTCTAAGCTGCAAATCAACAAAAAAAAAAGCAGCACCATAAAACAATATTTGTATATGCATGTGCGTAATAAACACAACATAAAAGTATTGAAAAAAAATAAGTCAAATAAAATTGCGATAAGTGCACGGCCGCAAACAAAACAAAATACACACACACACATGTAGGGCAAAGGCAGAGACAGCAAAGGAAAAACTGCAAGGCAAAAGCATAACAGAGAAGAGCGAAGCCACAGCAAAGGCAGCTGAGCATTGCCGCTGGTTTGGCTTTTTCTAGCTAATAGCTGAGCAACGAGTATACTTATAAGTTAGCTTCGATGAGGAAAGGTTTTAACTTATAGTAATAATATTTTATGTTATTATTTATAAAGGTTTTAACTTATAATAATAATATATTTTATATGTTATTATTTATATGTTTTTAGCGACCTTTTTACCCCTTGTGAAAGGTTTTAGGTGAACTCGAGGTCTATTTCGGCTCAAATTCATATATGTAATTTGAATTATATAATAATAAAATAAAAATATTTATGTTGTGTTTAAAAATGATAAGACGTTCTAAAATCGGTCAAGTAATAGCTTTTTGAAACGCTAAAAAAAAATGTCTAAAATGAGAAGAATCTACAATTTAAATCTGTTAAATCTAGCTTTAAATCTATCTTTAATCAAGATGAGCTTGCCAGCACTGCAACCCATCAACCGTTATGTGTGAGTGTCTCTTGGCATTGAGTTCAGCTTTTTTGAAAGCTCTTTGCAGCTGCAGTTGCGTTGGTGTTGCAAAGTGAATGGTGTTGTTGTTATTGTTGTCGTTGTCGTTACTGTTTCAGTTGTCGCGTGTTGTGTTGTTGTTGTTGCTGCTGCTGCTGCGTTTAAAGTGGCAAAGAGCAATAGCCGCAGCCAAGGCGAATGCAAATGAAGTTACAAACAACAAAATTACAACAACGATAGTAAAGTGGGAGTGGCAAGCAGGTCGATAACAGCAACTTGGCCGCCGCCATGTTTACCTTCGCACAAACACTAGCTCACGCACACACGCAGACACATTCAAGACGATCTTGAGCTAAATGCAGGTTGTTGCACCAACAAAACAACAAAAGCAGCAGTCCTAAGCTTGCGACGATAAACAGCTATCGATAAGCGATAAGTACAACGGCTCCTTCTTAGACTTTTCGATATACATTCATATTCGATACTGAAATGCGCTCCTAATGGGAAAATGAATAATTGTCAAACATAAAACTGTAATTGTTTCTTTCTTCGTAAATATTATACATATAATAATTACTTGGGCTTGTTGGCGTAAACATCAATTTTGTTAACTTTGCGTAATTAAATTGCTAAAAATATCTCCGATATACTTAGTTGCATACGGAACACCACAAATATTATTAATTTCTATTATTTCCACCTCAATTGTAGCAAAAAAAAAATTACTAAAACAACAAAGAAACAGAAAGTAGAAAAATAAAGAAGGTGATTGCAAAGGTGTCAATATATAAATACATACTTATTCCAGTATAAATAAATATACATACATATATGCACGTAACTAGCCGGCACCTGATAAACCGGCACAACAACAACAATATAAACAACAACGAAGACTGCCCCAACGGATGACGCGTCGGAAATACATATAAATATACACATGTATACATACATATGTATATGTATGTGTGCACAACGCCAAGTTAATGTTAAGTTAATTCCAAAAGCCAAACTAAACTGCGCAATAGAAATTTCATAAACAAACACACACACACATGCACGGACAAACACGCCGGTCAAACAAAACAAGTCTATATGTATCCGATCCGTCTATATAATATATATTTATACGAATTTATACACACATAAGATACCGAGCCAAGAGCGCAAAAAAAAAAAGAAAACAACAAATGAGAGAAAACAACAAACAAGTCGAAGCCGGCAAAAAATAAAACAAAATATGAAAAAATAGGCACGTACAAAAACCTACATTTATTATGAACAGCAGGCGTCAAAATAATAGCACATTATCAACAAAAATAAATAAAAAGAGAGTTGAATGCAATAATAACTAAAAGTATTAAATATTAATAATAATAATAATACCCTTCTACAAAAACCCAAACAAATAAGAAACAAATTTCAAATTAGTGTCTACATATTAGAGTTGTAAAAACATCGATAGTGCTCTAACTCGATATTTTCGATAGTGATAGTCCAAACCATCGATAATATCGATACTATCGACAAAATAAAATGGGTTTAAAAAATGTACTTTGCTTAAACAAACCAATTTAAATGGCATAAATTATATAAGATTCTATATATTAAACAAAAAAACAAATTCAATCACATAACTGTATATATAGAATTTATATAGATAGTTTAAGATTAAGAATTAATTTTTCAGGTTTCGGTCCTATCTTAAGAATATATGAATTTATGATTATATTTATTGACAAAAACTTGTAAATTTTATATGAATTCACTGATTTGCTGCTAACGCGATGCATCGATGGTAGAAAAAAACAATCGATGGTGACCCGGAGCACAGCATCATCGATAATATCGATAGTATCGTCGATAGTTTTACAGCTCTACTACATATGTATGCGTGTATATAACAGCTGATTCCAGAGAGAAAAGAACAGCTGATTGAAGAATAAGAAAATGAGATTCAACTTGTGCTTGCGCTTTACAGCACAATTCGGTACTTAGGAGCGCGCTCTGTTAATCTTTTGCGTTCAGACAAATTAAAAGAGGGAAGGAAAACCGTTTCTTTTGTTTGTTATTTTGTTTTTATTTGTTTATTATCTTTTTCGGACCGATAACTAACAGGGACTTTAACAGTGAGGTTAAATTCAGGCCCTTACTAATTTTCCCACCACTGTAAGCACTTGTAGGCATCTTATCGTGGTACAAACAAATGGGTTCCATAAATCTTAACTACATTTGTATGTACGTGTATGTATATGTACATGTACCCTGTACTAAAAATGGAATTAAAAAAAACCATTAAATTCGAATTTTAGTTGATTCCGTTATCAAACTAAATACGGACACTTCTATCGGCGGGGTAAAACAAAACAACTTTGTTCAAATCAGCGATCGGTTCTCGATAGGCCTTGTTTTAAAGGCAGGGCTCATACAGCTGCGGTTACAATAATAGAACGGAAAAAAACTATTTTTTATTTTTATTATACAAATACTAAGAATATTTTATGAAAGTTTAGTTCGTTTAAAAATAATAATTATTTTTAATGTTCTGCTCAAAGAGAGATACATTTGGTGCTATTATTTTGACCTATATTATTTTATAAACAACATTGTATGAACCCCTTTATGGCGGGGGTAAGACTTTGGGGGCGTGCCACACAGTCTTGACGGCTGCCAAGAGATTACGTAAACACAACTCTACTGCTCTCTCTCTCTCTTACTTACTGCCGATTGTTTACAGATATCGTCCAGAGATTATATATTTTTATAAACTAACGGGCTTAATCATCGTACGCATTTCTATTGTCTTATTAATAGAAATGTATATATGTACATATGTTTGTATATTTGGGGTCACTTTTTAATCCATCATAATTTCATAAGAGAACAAATTAATATGTACGAAAGCTACGGTAGAGTATGCTCGACTGTCAGTTACCCGGTGCTAATCGATTTTTTCATGATATGATGTGACTCCAAAAGATAAGAACCTTGTGACAATGTTATAGTCCCGCGGGATAAGATTTTTCTTAGTCGACGTCGCTGCCGATTACGCAAAGTTTACACAAAAGAGAGCAGAAGAATCAGTGCAGACAAATTGTGATTGTGTGGCTAGATTTAGGTTATAGCTACTTTTTTTTGCCATATTACAATATATTTTAGTTTTTTGTTTTCTGATATCTAGCATAGTGTTCAATTTTTCAATTTTCATACCATTGTTTTATATGGACAAACGGACATGGTCAAAAATATGTATACTTTTTATAGGATCGGAGAATTGAATTATATTAACCTTGATCTCTATGAATATCGGATATAAAAATTGTTAAAAAATCCTCAAATTATATGTGCAAAAATATGATCAAAGCTCAAATTTATATTGTTTAGAAAGCTTTTACTTAAATTTCTGAATGACAATGGTTCCTAGAAATATTAACTTTTCCTTACAAAGTTTTAGTTGTTGGAAAAGGGAATACAAAAGTTTAGAGAGAGAAAGGGAGATTTAAATTTATTTTATTGAGAATGTGTAAATTAAAATGTAAAATTAAAGCAAATAAATAAAGCAAAAACTTGACTTTTCCCTAGTAAAAATCAAATTTATAGAAAACCAGAATGATGAAGGTTAAAGTTATTTGTATTAAGTATATAGCTGTAAGCAAATGCCCTGGATCCCTCATTCAAGTGCATTTACTTTGACCACAGCCATATAATTAAAACTAAGCACGTAAAATATTCTCATTCTCGACTTTTTACCTATACATAGTTTTTAAAGGCAAACTTACCGCGATGGCACATTATTGATTATTTTGTCGGTGAGAAATCCGGCGCGGTTGCAGCGCTCGACGAACCGGTCGAGTATTATATAGGCCAGTGGCACATCCAGAACAATGTCCGCCATATCATCGAAGACGCGAATGAAACCCTGGACAAAAAAGATGCAAATAATCAATAGCAAAATTGAATTTGAATTAGTTTAAGTGATTAAGTTATTAAGCAATGAATATTCGTAATCAGAACTAACCTGCTCCATGCCCGCGGGCAGCACCAGGCAGGTGAGATCCAGCTGCTTGAGCAGCTCGCACATGGCCTCCTCGGTGGTCTGGCTGAGGGACTCTAGTGTCATCACGATCGCCTCGTAGACGAGCTCGTGGTGATAGTGTGGCACCTCTAGGGCGCGCAGACAGCGCTGAGCCTCGGCCACATCGCGTGAGGATAGATACTCCTTGAGCAGCAGCTCCATTTGCTTAGTAATCGTCTTTACGGGGCGCAGTGGCCCTCCCATGCCCCAGACGTTGTCTAGATGCGCCCACCCCTGCTTGTGTAGCAGTGAGTCGGCGCGGCGCAGAGCCTGTTCGGCATGCTCCCCCAGTTCCAGATGACGCAGTTCCTCCTCCGCCTTGGCCACAAACTTGGGCGGAATGCAATCATCGGCCACGGCGCGGGCCATGAAATTGCCCAGCATAATGGGCGCCTCTGGAGTGTCCAGGATGAGATCCGGCAGATTGCCCAGCAACATGTTGAAGCCCTTCTCGATGTCCTTGCCGGTGATAACCCTGCCATAGAGATCGGAGATCAGCACCGAGGTCATCTCACGCTGCGAGTCCTTGTGATCCATGGCGATCTCGACGAGAATACTGGTAATATGCTCACGCAACGGGCCCTGCAGTATCTCATCAAAGCTCACGGCCACCTCGTGTGTGTCCCCGTGCTCGTAGTACTCCAAGACAATGGGCTCGGCCAGCTTGAAGAACTCCTCGGGTGTGATCTCTGTGATCACCTCGCGCAGCTCCACATTGCGATCGTTGCACTCGCTATCGTAGTTAGGATCATTCTCGTCCTCATAGACCTCGGCTAGAGCTTCGGAGCCGGGTAATCCCCAGACTCCCTTGCCACCGGCTCCACCCTTCTTTGGCAGACCACGGCCGCGATTCAGGTTCCTGGAGCGACGGCTGTTCTTCCAGCGGCGATGGGGCACCACATAGCCGCCGGGCGAGGGCAAAATACCATTGATCACGATCGGCGATGCAGTGGCACCACCTCCCGCTCCACCCACGCCATTGGTTTGGCTGGGACTGCCGCCGCCGGCGGTGCCACTTCCACTGTTCTGTCTTTGGACGATAAGCCGTTTGGCTTTGCGCTTAATCCTGCCATCATCCACGGGCAGCGGTTTCTTGATGTGCCCATTCGAAGCTCCGCCATTCAGCTCTACCGCCTGGATCTCGCCATTGAGCTCCCGCTCCACGGAGCTCTCCTTGGAATCGGATCCCCTTGCCGGGGATAGCGATTGCGATTTCGAGTGCGAGTGGCGGCCGTTGGTGGCGCGCTGCTTGTTATTCGATTCCACATCCATTTTTCTCACTTCCTATGGTAGATTCCACTCCTCAATGTCCCTTTTGGAATGCACAGCGACGTTAAGTGGTGTGTGTGTGATTTGTGGAGGCTTTGTATTTGGGTATGTCTTTGTACTCTGGCACCAGGTGCGCGTCCTTTTTTCTATAAATAAATTGCAACGTGCAAACGAAAGAAACGGAACGCGTTCAATGGAAGGTATTGCAAATAAATTGAATTTAACAGACGGTGTCAAGTGTGTTTCAATAAAACAAATAAATAAATTTCAAATAAAACAAGAAATTCCTCGAAATATAATTTTTTTTTTTTTTTTCTAATATTCACTCAATTTTTTCTTTTTGTATATATTTTACTGGGGAGCAATGACGAATTTTTAAACTTTGCCGGAGTACGTTATATCTATTACTGATCAATTTGACAACGGTTACAAGGATTCATGATTGAATAAATGTTTGAGTCTGGCAAAAAAAAAAAAATACAAAAAACAATACACGAAATAAACAATAAAAACGCATTTGGTGGAGGATTCGCTTTTTCATTGGCTTTGGTATATGGTTTAATTAGCATGTCTCGCCTTTTTTGAGCTGGAAGGGAAAGCATTCCAAGATTTTGCCTGTGTTTTGCATGGAATTCACGGCACAAAAACAAGAACACATGCTGTCTGGCATGTCGTCGATTAACCCCTTTCCTTTCCCTCCACCACCCATAAAAAACCCGGCAATAGTGTTTCCTATGACAACTTTTCCCATTCTAAATATTACTATTGTACTTAAGTACAAAACTAAAACCAATTATCTGTGTTGCATTGTTATTATAAAGGACTTTTAGGCATTAAATACCATAGATCTTTGGCTGGCGTGACACATTAAAATAAAATAACGAATTGCTCAAAAAATGTAAGTAGAATCGATTGATAACATGGGAGTTATTACACACTAAAGTTTTCTAACTGCATCTCACTCGCACTCAGTCTGGTCGCGGATGGTAAGTCGAGTCTCGAACCGTGGTTTTAAAAGATTTGTATACCCTTGCAGATGGTATTATAGTTGTGACCAGATGTTTGCAACGCAGTGAAGGAGGAATCTCCGACCCCATAAAGTATATATATTCTTGATCAGCATCACCAGCCGAGTCGATCTAGCCATGTCCGTCTGTCTGTCTGTTAGCAGTTTTTTATGGTTCTAGAATTACGGTTTTAATTTCATTAAGATCGGACCACTATATCATATAGCTGGCATAGAAGCGATCGGTCGATTTATACGAAAATGTAAAATTCTACATGTAAAATGTAAAATGTACAAAATTCGATGTTTTTTCAACATTACTAAAATGGTTCGATTTTCAATGATCCAATTGCAGACTGCAAGGGTATACCAACTTCGGTTTACCGAAGTTAACTTTCTTTCTCGATATGTTATATTTTTTACTTCTACGGTATTTTTAGAACTGAACTTTTTAAATTCTTTAGAGGTAATGGGAATAGTCTTGGAAAAGTGTGCGCCCTTTCTGCTAGGAGTGCCAGTAGATTATAGAAAATTTGGAGATTGTAGAAGATACAAACTTCTAATCAAAAATTATAATTGATTTTAAACCGAGAACTTCCGAATTTTCATTAAATATTTCCGCACTTTGCCCAATTTCAGGTGACTACTATCTTGGCCGCATCTGTATAGCGATACTGCGTCTTGGAAATTGCAAAATGTTTGTCAATGGTGGGTGTGGGTGTGACAGGGACAGAGCGATGGACATGTATCGAAACTCCCCTACACTCAAAATTCAAGGTCACGCAACAACAACAACAACAGCAGACACATAATTTAGTTACCGTTAAAGCTTTTCAACCCCCAACAAACATTAGCGCGGTCTCTATCGCACCAACTTCGCAACGCGTGTGAGTGTGTGTGGTTATGTA
Organism: Drosophila tani; assembly: GCA_008042535.1. Taxonomy (NCBI): domain Eukaryota; kingdom Metazoa; phylum Arthropoda; class Insecta; order Diptera; family Drosophilidae; genus Drosophila; species Drosophila tani. The sequence continues at coordinate 11,363 of VNJO01012527.1, read as the reverse complement.
TTTTTACATAGTACGTACATATGTATACTATGTTTATGCGATGGCGATTCATGAATTCAATTTGTGAATTCGTGTGAACACAATTTCATGTATTACCAAACACGCGAATGTTGACTATTAAACTTTTTTTGACTTACAATCAGGTAATGATAGGGTAACATTAAGAAATAAAGAAGTATCGATCAAGAGATATCCAGATTCCCCCTGTATTTAACGGGAAAAAGCTAAACTGGCAATACTGGTGGACACACATACCACTGATATATGTACATACATATGTAAATATTGTAAACATATATATATTAAGTGTGACCATGTTGTTATGATTTATGTAAGTAGCATTAAGTGTGAACATCTTGTTATAGAATATAATATTGTATGTATTCGATAGTTCTGTACACGATAGTATCGATAACACGATAAATATAGGAAGGAGGAGCAGCCAACTTCACTTTATAAAGAAGAAGCGTAAGAGACAGACGTTCAATAAAATAAGATATATATAATCATTTAAATTAAAGGCCATCATTTACAATATAAATGTAAAATCTGCTACATTTCCATACATTTCTTATTTTGTTCTCTTATAATTTATGCATTTTTTAACATAATACAATAATAAACAAACAGCACTAGCCGCAAAGCCCAAAACATAAATACGTTGTTGTTTTTGGTGTCAATGGTTTATCTTGTTTTGTGTGTGTGTGTGTGTGTGAACGTTACTCAAGCATTCATTTCATAATTTCAGCTTCGCATAAACACAATGTGTGTGCTTTTATATTGCGTCGCTGTTGCTTTCGCCGGTTCTTCCTCTTATTCTTTAGCCGCCTATATTCCTATGTATTCCCGTTCCTTGTACATATTTATGTACATATGTATGTATTAGTATGCTGTAACCGGTTTTATGTTTGTTTTGCCCGGTTTAACCTTGAAAATTTAGTGCGCCTCACGAATTCCTATGTTTTTATTGCCGTCTCCTTCCTTTCTCCATTGTTCTTCTTCTTCTGCTGCTTTCGCACTTGTTGTGCCCCTTTTTCTGATAACAACAACAACAACTAAAGCAGCGGTAGCGGCAGCAGCAAAAAAAAAAAACAAACAATTTTCGGCTGATCCCTCCGTCTCTTTCGCTCATCTTACTCTCCTTTTTTACCCCCGAAAACGAGAAAAGGGAGAAAGAGCAAGAGAGGGGAAAAAGCATAAAACTGACGCTGTCGAAATTGCGTCGCAAAAATTTTGCAAAACCCAGCAGCCCAATAAGAAGCTACAGAATTATTGGAAACATTGTATATTGCCATTTTTTACAGTGCAGGCAAAAATATTAGTTCTCAAAATAAAATGTTATTATTATTTACTTGACTGCAAATCCTTAAGCCAAAACAATGGTATGAAAAAAATAAAAAAAGCTTTGCTAAACAAAAGTCTTTGAAGAAGCCATATCATATTAAATTCTGCACATTCATTTGAGCTTTTTGTAAAACATGGAAAATTTTTACCAATTTTCTTTACGTTGCAAAATACACGAATATTGCTAATTTGTTTATGTCTGTGGATGCACATGTAAATAATCAAATAAAAACACCTCTTAACGAAGTGAGATTAAAGTGACGATGGCACATTCAACTCAAAAAATTTTTGATACCAAATTTTGTGATGATTAATAGTTATTTAAACGAAAATATTTAAAAAGTTTTTAATTAGTTTCAAAATCGGCACGCTGCCTGTTTTGCCTTTTTAAATTTTTCAGCTAAGTGCCGATTTTGAAACTAATTAAAAATTTAACATTTTCAATTTCGCACTTTCACTCCCATTTCTCCTAAACTAATCCGTTTTTGAAAAGTCTTAGTATGCAGTTTCAAAGAGGTTTACAATACCTTTCGATTAAGATATAAATGGTTCTGATCGGACTATCGTATCAGATTTTCAATTCTACGGCTGTATATAGTAGTCTCCTTGCGCACCACAGTCTCGGTGCTCATCGTCACTACGTGGACTGCCGTCCACAGTGATTATTTAAAGTACGAAATCAGATATTGCAATGCTTGGCGATAATTACAAACTCTTCAATTGAGAGTCCTTTGACAATTTTAACCAAACAATTTTAAGCAAACAAATTAATGTGATCCGATTAAATGCAGAGTTCAATAAACAATCAATATCTGTGGGAAACTCAACTGTTAATTGAGCTGAGATGTTTACGTTGAGAACTAAAATTTATTGGGCATTTGTTTGAGTCTACCGACTTGCTTTTAACTAATATTTTCTTTGACTTGGGTTATCAGTGTATTAGTTGGGAAAAGCTATGAGAATTTAAATACATATATTCACAAATATTTCTAATCGTATCGTTTTATAAGTAATTTAAAATTAGCATTTCATGTAAATTTAAAAATTTCTCATTACATTTTTCATGAATGCCACACTTTAATGACAAACTGTACATGTTTCGGAATTTTAAGCCAATAATTTATAACACCACAGTCTCGGTGCTCATCGTCACTAAGTGGACTGCCGTCCACAGTGATGTATTTCTATTTGTGGAGAATTCACATTAGTAAATTAGCTTAATAGCTAAATTTGAAATTTACGAGAACCTATAGAAAATGTTATGTTTTCAGAATGCTCCGGGGCATTTTATAAAAACCAGTTTAGTAAATAAAACTATTGTAAACCGCCACTAGAATTCTGGCTTCATCTCCAGACCTTACCTATGATATTAAACCACCACTGTGAATTGGTCTTTATCAACACAACACAAACTCACATTTTCCGTTGGAATACGGACGAATGGAAAGATTGAAAGAAGATAGACCACGAGACGAGAGGGAATCGGATGACATGGAAACTTTGAGAAGAAGGCACAGAATGCAAATAAACACGAGGCGGGCCAAAGACAAAAAGACAACAAAAATAAAAACATGAGACAAAAAAAAGTTGCGCGCATGTTTGTGCAGTCAGAAAAAAAAAAACAACCCAACCCCCCACCTCACTTTTTGGCAGCTGTTTTTCGGTTTTCCGTTTTTGTTTTTCTCGCTTTTATTTCGGGTGCGTGCGTATTGGCTGAATTTATCACGTACACCAATCTCAAGTCCAATACGAAAATATTACACGATTTCCATTTGAAGACCACTTTTGTTGTTGTTTTTAACTCACAAACTATTGCCAAGATTTAATTAAAACTAATGGAAAATTAATAAAATTAATCAGTGCCAATTAAATTAACTCTTTTGACTTGTGTCTCAATCCTTACAGCAATCTTGCACTTAATTTAAAAAAAATACTTTTAAGCTCCTGTCACGTATACATATGCATGTATTTTTGACGACCGCGACTGTATTTTGTTTTGTGTTTTTTGCTTTCACATTCGTATTCGCCGGCAGTTTTGTTTTTTGTCTCTACTTTCAATCGCTCTTCGCCGATCGTTTTGCCACTTACCTTTAGTGCTTCTGATTTGTTTGTGCTGCTCCCCTCTCCTTCTCCTTCTCCCACGACACTATTTTACTATATGCCTCTCACTTGCTCTCTCTCTCGCTCGAGATGCTGCAACAACTGCAATTGCTGCTGCAGCAAACAACAACGTCGGTGTCGACGCTGGGAGCCTGTTTATTTGTTTTTTTTTTGTTTGTTTGTTGGTATTTTTCTGCGCTCTTCTTTAGCGTGGGCAAAAATGCACTCACAGAAAAAAATAATGTGTGTGTGTTTACTAGAATTTTCCTTTGGCAGCTCCTGACTCGTTCTCTATCTCTTTCGCTCGCAAACACGCACACACACACACATACACCCACAACCGTACAGTAGTGTGTGTGGGGGGGTGTTGCAGTCTTTGTTGCTGTTGCCGTGTATTTTTCAGCTCCTTCGCCCTGTTTTTTATTTTTCTTTGTTTCTGGTTATTTCTTAACTTTTCGCCGAGCTGTGAACTTTGTGGAAAAAAAGGATGAAGAGAACCGTGGACTAACGAAACAACACGCCGTGAAAAATCAACTTGACTGAGCGAGAGAGCAATGCGGTGCGGGCTTTTATAGCGGTTCTCATTGCGCCGAAGGGGTCGACTTGCGGCTCTCTCTCGATTCGCGGTCGACAAACATAGCTCTTTTCACATACAATCTCGCCTATCTCTCACTTTGGAGTATTTTGAAATTAATACTTTGCTAGTTTTTTCAAAATAACTCTTTAAAAAAGTGTTCAAATACACTAGAATTTCAACAAAGTTATTCTTTGGAATACTCTGTAACAAATATACCCTTGCTATCCTTGATTTCTGGGGCGTTCTCCCCCTCTCTTTTTCATGTTGACCGCGTGTGCGCAAAAGCATAGCTCAAATAATAAACAAAACAATAAAATTAGCTTTAAAATCAGTTATAAAGCCCTCTATGTGCGTATTTGAGCCGCTTTGCAAAGATAACTAGAAAATACCTAAATTACAAGACCCATGTGCAGCCTCAATGCACGAAGTTCTCACGTTGCCATTTGATATTTTCGCGCCTTTTTCAAAACGCCCGCAAGTGGCAGCCCTATCCTATCCAAATGAAACCAGAAAACTTTGCGTTGTAAAAATTTTAATAAATACCGCCAATTAAAGTTATTTTAAGTTTTTATTTCGGTTTATTAAATGGATATGTATGATGAACGCTGGTACATTATAAAATTTACTGCCACTTATAGTATACACAAAACTGTGTGGCAGCGCCAAGACATTGCGGTCTTTTCGAATATGACAGCAAAGGGGAATACCAAATAAGCAGGGTACCGATATTCTGCTGATTATGCTTATTATGAATTGTATTAGTATGGATATATGTATGTATGAATATGAATGCATGTATATGCAACATTACATTTAGATTCTAGAATTTGTTGTTGTCGATGAAACGCTTGCGTTCGCGTTCGCGGAACTCGCGTTTTGCGGCCTTCGCATTTCCCTGGGGATTACGAATGATGAAGCCTTTTTCGCAATGGTGCTCCGGATCGTATGTCGGTGCCGGAGGCTCAGCATCCCAGTCCTCATTCGAATCTACTACGAAGTCGCACGCTCGTGGCTCCGCCGGCGGCAGCTTCTCCGGATACATATAGTGCACCAGCGTAGAGCGATTGGGGCAGCTTCCGACGTGCGTCTAAGAGTCGGAAGGAGGAGGAGCACACGGTAAATCTACCGCCTTCAGTTATTTCTTAACACTTACCTTCATGTCGGCCACGGAGTGGACATGAGTGGTATTAAAGGGGCAACGCACCATCTTGGAGGACGGAAAGTTGCGAGAGCAGCGTATGAGGTGCACGGCAATGCGGCTCGGCAAAAGTCGATGGACGCTGTCATAGGGACACACCAAGTACTCATCGGAAGATTTAAAGCGTACTTCTGACGGATTTGAAGCCTTCTTCGACATTCTTACAAAGTTATAACTAATATTAGTTTTTCCTGATTGCGCCTTGTCGACCCGTCCTGTCGTCGTCTTGAATTGAAAGTGCAATCGGCTAGGGTTGTCGACACACTCGAAATCCGCACAGTAGAGCTGGAGAACAATTGATGAAAACATCGATAGTATCGATGGTCCCAAACCATCGTGAAATTCGATTGTTTTTTCTCTCTATCGATGGTTTTTATACCCTTGCAGAGGGTAATATAATTTTGGACAAATGTTTGCAACGCAGTGAAGGAGGCTTCTCCGACCCCATAAAGTATTCTTGATCAGTATCACCAGCCGAGTCGATCTAGCCATGTCCGTCTGTCTGTCGGTTTCTACGCGAACTAGTCTCTTAGTTGGTGCGTATACAAACTTCGGATTACCGAAATTAGCTTTCTTTCTTGTTTTTTTTTTTACATTATTTTATGTGTTGTCCATCACAAAAAATTCACTTGCAGATGAGCAATGATGATATTTTAGCCTTAAGGGCCATTGCGTCCCAGCATCGTCCTGTGCCTCAGAAAGAACCTTTAGTAAGGCAGGACAGATAATATCGGACCGAAGATGCGCGCTTTAGTCAAATAATGTAGACCAATTGTTATTTATTAATAGAACTTCAATATATAAAAAATCTGATCCCAAATTGCAATTTTTTAGGCTTTTAATTTTTTTGTTTTTTGAAACCATCGATAGTATTCGATTGTTTTTCTAAAACCATCGAAAACCATCGATGGTCTCACTATCGATTGTTCTCCAGCTGCCACAATTAATAAATATCTTCATAAACAAATTAAATAAAACATTAATTAACGCTCTTGAAATTTTGTTTACTATGGACACCAAAATCTCGATAGTGGTTCGCCAACCCAAATATCGATATATTGACTCTATCGTGAGTGGCCAACCTAGCTCTGGCGTTGCCAGACACGTTTTATCGATTACCGATTGCTTTTGTTTACAACTTTCAACGCACGTGCAGTTTGTTTAATTTGTATTAATTCTTATATTTGCTAATTGATTGATTTACACAATGCCGCCCTTTGCTCAGGAGGGCAATTGTCTGATTTACAGAGGCAGTAACTTCCTCAAGCAGCGTTTGATTCTCTCCTGTTTGTCCGGTAAGCCCGTAAAGATCAACCAAATCCGGTCGGAGGATGAGTCGGCGCCAGGCTTGCGGGAGTACGAGATAAGTCTGATACGGCTGCTGGACAAGATCACCAACGGCACTAAGATCGAACTGAATCCGGCGGGCACAAGTGTTATGTTCTCGCCGGGATTGCTGCACGGTGGCTCCATCACTCACGAGTGCTGTGTGCAGCGCGGCATTGGCTATTATTTGGATGCACTGATCGCTCTGGGTCCGTTCTGCAAGAACCCGCTTCACTGCAGTCTGCGCGGCGTGACCAACAGCAAGGACTCGCCATCGGTTGACCACATCAAGGGCGCCGCATTGCCGCTGCTCAAACGCTTCCTGCTGGTGGACGAGGGCCTGGAACTGAAGGTGTTACGCCGCGGCGTTGCTCCCCTTGGCGGCGGTGAGATCACCTTCCGGTGTCCGGTGCGTAAGAGCCTGCGGGCCATCCAGTTCCAGTCGCAGGGCATGGTGAAACGCATTCGGGGCACCGTTTACGCGTGCAAAGTGTCGCCCGCGATGGCCAATCGCACCGTGGAGTCGGCCAAGGGCTGTATGCTCAAGTTCCTGCCGGACGTCTACATTTACACCGATCAGAACAAGGGCAAAATGTCGGGTAATTCGCCGGGATTCGGCATCTGTTTGGTGGCGGAGACCACGGACGGCGTGTGCTATGCCGCCGACTGTAGTTCCAACACAAGGGAGGAGTCGGTGAGTTTTGTCTTGCTTATCTTAAATATTCGATTGTAAACCATTCCATGTCTCATCCTTATTCAAAGGACACACCTTCCATACCCGAGGATCTGGGCCGGGAGGTGGCCATGCGCTTACTAGACGAGATCTATCGCGGCGGCTGCGTTGACTCCACCTACCAATGGCTGGCGGCGCTCTACATAGCCTTGGGACAAAAGCATGTGTCCAAATTTTTAACAGGTAAAAAATTTTAAATTTAACTTCTACTGAAAACTCTTAAATACTAATTTTATTTACATTTCTTGTTCAAGGCGCTCTATCCACTTATACGGTACACTTTTTGCAACACTTGCGCGACTTCTTCTCGATCACCTTCAAGCTGGAGAATCCCCATGCGGAGGACGATGCGGATGAGGCAGAGGATGAGCGAGGTGCCCAGAAGGTCGTAATGGCCTGTGTGGGCATCGGCTATACAAACATTAACAAGCGTGTTATGTGAAACGTTTTCTAGGTTAATAAACAGTTTTTTTTTTAATAAAAAATATGCAATTAAATGTTTTAAAAATGGTATAAAAGGTTTTTGGAATTAATTAGGAACTAATATGTGAATAAAATATAACACATTCTATGAGTTGCGGAACTGTTACTATTTTTTTACTGAATCTCTTTTTTTTATGACACTTATGACACATTTGTTTAATTTTAATCTACGAATTCCGAATAGAATAGAAGTTATAAAAGATTGAATATATATATGTATGTAAGTACATTGGCAAGTGACTTGATTTTTGGCCGGCTTCCAATCGTCGAAGGTCAATGCCTGGGTCACATCATCCTCATCTCTCAACTGACGCAGGTGTAGCAAGTTTGTTGCCAGGTCAATTTTAATCAAAAGAGATCCCAGTACGTGTTTCTGAATCAATCAGTCTGGCTGGCTTACAAACTAAGTACAGAGAGGAAAATGAAACAAGGAAATTAATTGGAAAATATCTTGGTTATATCGGACTAAAATGTAGAATTTTAGGCGCACAATTCGCTTCCGATTTGAAGTTAATTTCATTTATTTAACTCTAAAAATGTAACATATTGTGAGTGTGCCGGCAGAGGGCTGACAGAGAAACTTGCTAACCCCCGAAATAGCGAAGTGAGGACTACTGATTTAAGTGCTAACATATTGTGAGTGTGCCGGCAGAGGCCTGACAGAGAAACTTGCTAACGTGAGGACTACTGATTTAAGTGCTGTCTAAAAGTATGGTACAAAATTCCATGAAATATTGCCTTTAACTATCTTATAAGCTAATTCTTGACACCTTTTGCAATATTTTGTAATTTCAATGATATTAATCTATAGGTTTCTTTTTTAGAAGTGTAAAGAAAGGTTTTTGAACCCATTTTGTAATTTATTTAACTCCAAAAATGTAACATATTGTGAGTGTGCCGGCAGAGGGCTGACAGAGAAACTTGCTAGCCCCCGAAATGGCGACGTGAGAGCTTCTGATTTAAGTGCTGTCTAAAAGTATGGTACAAAACTCCATGAAATATTGACTTTAACTATCTTATTAGCTAATTCTTGATACCTTTTGCATTTTTTTTTGTAATTTCAATGATTTTAATCTATAGGTTTCTTTTTTAGAAGTGTAAAGAAAGGTTTTTGAACCTATTTTGTAATCGCAGATCCGCTGGCAAACACATTGAAATAAATAAATAAACTTTTTCGCAATTTTCCGCTGGCTGGCAAATTTTTTTTTCCGGCGACGGATCAGCACAACGACGACACGAGACTTTATGGTGGTCAGCAGAATATTAAACTATATTTGCGGCTGATTGGGCCGGGGGGTATATAAGTCCCGACTTGGACTGGCAGAGACCATCAAACGTCGTTCTACGTTTGGCCCGATCTGATCCAGCTTCGATTCCCCTTCGAGATGAGTTTGCGCCTGTTCCTGCTGGCCTGCCTTTTGGTGGCGGCCCAAGCCTCCAAGGATGCCACAAACAACATGCAGCTGAAGCCCACCAAGTGGCTGACCGCCTCCGATTTGGAGAGCGTGCCCTCCCTGAATGACATCACCTGGGAGCGTCTGGAGAGCCAGCCCCTGGAGCAGGGTGCCAAGCTGATTGAGAAAATCTGTGAGTTTTCAAGAGGAATTATTCCTATTTTGAGTCCCAAAATATATTATAAGAAGTATTTACATAATATTCAAGTAACATAAAATTTTTCTGAAATTGTTTTTATCAAAAGAAAAAATACTGTACATTTAAAATCTAATGAAATATGGCCAAAAAGTATGCTAGAAAATATTTTATTGCATACTTTTTGGCTTGCTTTTAAATCGAAACGCAATCTCTAGTTTTTAATTAAGTTATTTAACTATAATCCTTTGAAAGGAATTATTCCTATTTTGAGTAACAATATATATTTCAAGAAGTGTTTACATATTTTTCAAGTAACATATAATTTTTATTAAAAGAAAAAATACTGTAGATTTAAAATCTATTGAAATATGGCCAAAAAGTATGCTAGAAAATATTTCATTGCATACTTTTTTTTTAAATCGAAACGCAATCTCTGTAGTTTTTAATCAAGTTATTTAACTATATAATCCTTAGATCACGTTGGCCAAATCAAGCACGATCTGACCCCCAGCTTCGTGCCCAGCCCCAGCAATGTGAACGTGTGGATCGTCAAGCCCAATGGCCAGAAGGTGGAGGCCAAGCTGAACAACTATGTGGAGATTGCCAAGGCCCAGCCCGGTTTCGGCGAGGACGAGGTGACCATTGTGCTCACCGGACTGCCCCAGAACAGCCAGGCCGCCAAGAAGGCCATGCGCAAGCTGGTCCAGGCCTACGTCCAGCGCTACAATCTCCAGCAGCAGCAGAAGAACGCCCAGGAGCAGCAGATCAGGAGCACTGACTACGACTACACCAGCAGCGAGGAGGCCGCCGATCAGTGGAAGTCGGCCAAGACCGCCAGCGGCGATTTGATCGTAAGCAGCAGCAGACAATATAATTATTATTGCCTCGTGTCACATATTTAATTCTCTTAATTATTCCCTTAATTACTACAGATCATTGACCTCGGCTCCACCCTGACGAACTTCAAGCGGTACGCGATGCTGGATGTGGCCAACACCGGCGCCATGATCGGCCAGACCCTGATCGAGCTGACCAACAAGGGTGTGCCCCAGGAGATCATCCACCTGATCGGCCAGGGTATCTCCGCCCATGTGGCCGGCGCTGCCGGCAACAAGTTCACCGCCGAAACCGGACACAAGCTGCGCCGCATCACTGGCCTGGACCCCGCCAAGCTGCTGTCCAAGCGTCCCCAGACCCTTGTTGGACTGTCTCGCGGCGATGCCGACTTCGTCGATGCCATTCACACCTCCACCTTCGCCATGGGCAGCCCCATTCGCTGCGGTGACGTTGACTTCTATCCCAATGGCCCGTCGGTGGCTGTTCCCGGCTCTGAGAATGTGATCGAGGCTGTGGCCCGTGCCACTCGCTACTTTGCCGAGTCCGTGCGTCCCGGCAGCGAGCGCAACTTCCCCGCTGTGCCCGCCAACTCGCTGAAGCAGTACAAGGAGCAGGATGGCTTCGGCAAGCGCGCCTACATGGGCCTGCAGACCGATTACGATCTGCGCGGCGACTACATCCTGGAGGTCAACGCCCAGAGCCCCTTCGGCAAGCGCAGCCCCGCCCTCAAGCAGGCCGCCTACCACGGCGTTCATCAGGCCCAGGCCCAGAACTAGGGAACTAGTTCCTGTTCTGTTCCCACAGGCCACGTCCATCGTCTGATACTCAACAAAAAACCGAGAAAATAGCAAAGGAAATGTAGAGTCTAGTGAAAAGTTCCATTGAACAACGAAAAAAAAAATATAGTAAAATACCCAAAAAAATAAAAACTGCAATTAAAAAAAAAACATGTTAATTTGCTTTACAGTTAGTAATTAAATTAATCTAGGAAAATATTTAACAGCTAGGAAAACAAGTGAGAACCAGAAGAGAGCGAGAGTGCAAACAAGTAAGAAAGCTACAGTAGACTGTGCTCGACTGTGAGATACCCGGTACCTAAACGTTTGCGCTTCACACTAAAAGGCAATTTAAAATTGTACATACATTATAATAGTCTACTTCGATACTTCTTA
>VNJO01012525.1:0-12061 GCA_008042535.1 Drosophila tani | reverse complement strand
TACTTTGATAAATTTTCACCACCCAAAAGTTTACACACGTCTTTTTTTTTAGTTTTCAAAGCTGTGATTATCTGTGGACATTTTTTGAAAATTTGGGTAAAATTCTATGATAAGCGGGGGAGCTATTGGGCAATAAAGTAGCAATCCTTTCTATCTTGCTTGCATTTGTCTCAGATAGTTAGTCGTGGGTTCGGAACGCGGCTGGGGCAAGCCAAAATAATATATTCTTTTATTTTCTTATTTTCAGACATTCTTAGAATTATTCTTTATTTTTCAAGGCTCTCGAAGATATATTCTTGTAAGAATACGCGATCATCTATGGCTTTCTAACTTGTTTTAAGCTACATATTCCATTTGTAAGCATACAAAGTTCAAGTTACAAGAATATCATTAATTCCTGTTTAGTTTAAAACGAATTTATCAATGATGCAAAATATCAAAGATATTAAAGTATCTGGTAGTTCCGATGCCTGAGTCTTTAAATTCCTTGAGGAAAAAAAAATGTCTCTGAAAGGATATATTCATAAAACCAGAATTAAGATAATTTTGGGTGATGTTTCCTAACACTAATAATATTTTTTAGGTAATGGAAATATGGAAACATCTAGTCACCATAGGTTAATAAGTTAATAAGTAAGCCATTCAGCCGGCAGTCAGAATAGGTCTGGGAACCGGACTACAGATTTCCACACTTCTCCACTAGCAGCATTCCGATCAACACCCTGAAAAATTCCGAGCAAGTTATTACACATATACATATGTATACTTTTGTATTTTTACAACTCGCGATTATGGAGCAACAGGATAACGCTAATGACTTACCCAGAGCACGCGGTCAACCCGCAGACGTGCCTGAAGAAGAACTCAATGGTGGGTACATGAACTCCTTCAATAAACACTGAATTCCAGGCTTAAACCCTCAATAGAGTATTTTCTGGATCCCGCCCCCGTGGAGGAGCCTCCGCAGGAGGAGAGACGCACCCATCTTGGGCGCCTGCGTCGGCGGCAGATTATGGCCCAGTACGTGTGCAACACTTGCCGGAAGTACGCACGCGGAGCCGTGATCACCATCTGTGGGCACGTCTTTTGCTGGGCCTGCCTGTGGCCCCAGCTGGCCAACAACCCGGAGCCGAAGTGCCCGCGGTGTGAGACCCACCTTGTCGTCCAGAACGAGATCGTGCCCATGTTCAGCAGCCCCGATGATGACAACGGAAACGTGGCCGATCCGGGCGCAGTGCCGCGCCCCTCTGGCATAGTCATGGCGCCTCCCAATGACCCCAATCCCCGGCGCCAGGAACCTGTGGACTTCGATGAACGTGTGGAGGAGGAGTACCCGCGGATCGCGCTTATATTGAAGTACCTCTCGCTGGTCCAGATGTTCTGTGCCATCCTGATTGGCCTGATCTACGTGTCTTTGCTTCTGACCTGATGGATGTACTAGTATTGCCCAGAACCTCGATTTATTTGTTAATTGGATGTTGTAATATCAAAATTTAGTGGATACCTGCATATATGAATATATATATACTTTGATAGTATTTTCACCAGCCAAAAATTGAAGCACGTCTTTTTTTTTAGTTTTTAAAGCTTTGATTATCAGTGGACATTTTCTGGAAATTTGAGTGCAATTTTATGATGAACTTGAGGACTCATTAGTCGATAAGGTAGCAATCCTTTATTTCTGTCTTGCTTGCACTTGCCTCAGGTGGTTAGTCGAGGGTTCGAGACCCGGCTTGGGCTATCCAAAATAATATATTCTTTTATTTTCTTATGTTCGAAACATTCTTGGAAATATTCTTTATTTTTCAAGACTATCGCGCTCATCTATAGCATTCTTACCTGTTTCATGTTTAAGTTTCCATCTTTAACTATAAAATGTTAAAGTTACAAGAATAATTCCGAATATCGATTCCTGTTTAATGAGGAACTTATAAGCTCATGTTGCTGCTTTACGTGTACATTGCAGGCAAAGCGTGGCACAGGAAGCGAGACCATACAAGAAAAGAGCGAAATTGAGCGTTTTTCTTTTTTTTTCGACTTTTAGTGAAACTTATATTTCATTCCAAATTAAATCCTAAACTCTACCTGGGCAGGCTGTAGATCTACTGTCCGTTGGCATAATTTAATTTCCCAAATGCAGTCTTAATCTTGACCTAAAAATAGAATCACGCATGTGATTTTTTGGCCTCAAAATTTCTCTTCCTTTCTCCTTTTCTGCACTTCAACTGGACCCGCAGCGATGGCGAACATCTTCAAATTGAATTGGCTTCTGAGGAAACTTCTGAGCTCGTGCTATTCCAGCAGAAGAAATCGTCAAATAGGTAGAGTCCTTCGAGTTCTTATCCTCTAACAAGGATAAATAAATTATTAAGTATCTTCTACAGACGAGAGTCGCCGGATTGGAAGCCACTCGGGCACCTCCGACTCGAAGGGATCAGGAAAAGTGCCTCGGCCGCCGTCCAAGTCCCAGCCAACTACACCTCGGCCCACCCACAAGTTACCCAAATCCAATGCTGTGCGAATGCATCCCGTGGTACGAGGTCTGGACAGGTACAAGAAGGATAACCGTAGCCTGCCCCTGGCCTTCACCAAGCAGCGGAGAGATAGGCAGCTGGCCAAGAGCCTGGGATCCCAGGAGAGCGGTGGGTGCCACGCCAAGCGCAGTTCTACCATTCCCCTGAAGGTACTCGACATGTCCCAGCGGGCGCAGCGAGTTCAAGCCCAGAGGAATCGCAGGATGTGCTGGCGTGAGGCCAACGATTCGGTGGTGACCCGGAATATTGAGAAGATGGTGCGCGATTCGCTCTTGAACCAGCGGGTCAGGGATCTCATCGAGAAGCGAGACAAAAAGGAGCCAGCAGCTGTCGAGATCCCAAAAAAGTGTCAAGAGCCCGAAAAACCCGCTAAAAAGAACCGAGCGGTGCAGGAGCTCCTGAAGACAGCCATTGGCCGGGAAAACATGGCCAGCAAGGAGAAAGGAGGAGACAAGGATGTGAGGATCTCGAGGATGCAGACGAAGCTCGAGTGGAACGGCCAGCGTCCCTCCCGCAAGGCCACCACGGATGCCTTCCGCGATACTCTGCAAACCCGTCACGCCTACCACATGCGGGTCGTGTGCTTCCAGGCCAGGAAGCCAAAGGAACTCCCAAGAAAGTCCAGCGGCGCCACAAGAACTCAGACCCAGACCAGGCCCACATTCAATCTCGCGAAGGAGGAACAGAAGCGTCTGGACATTCTCAAGGCGGAATGGGTGCAGCTGAAGGGGTTGGAAAATAACGCCAGATCTCAAAGGAACTCCCCAAAAGGACCGAAGAAGCCCACGGATACGGATGCCATGGCACCCACAGACTTGGACCTCACGTCACTGATTGTGGATCCCAAGTCTTTCCTAACCAAAGTCCATGTCAAGAGCAAGATTCTCTCCGTTAATCTGGGTGATCGCTACTCCCCGGACTCGTTGGTGGAGAATCCCGATGTCTTCTCGAATCCGTCGAAATCTATCAAATTTGGCGATGAATGCGAAGGAAAGAGCTCGGAAACTAATCTCAAAGAAGAACTGCCCAAGCTGGTGCCGCATTAGGAAAATATGTTTAGGATAAGGAAGAGCCTGTGATCATCTGGCAATGTTTTTCGATAAACCTCCCTTTTTTTTAGTACCATATCTAGAGCATTTCTCAAAATTTTAACCGATTTTTATGATCTAGTTTCATAATAAAACCCTGAGCACTGGAGAGAAAAAGAGGGTGTCCCCGATTAAAGAGGGGGTCGGAACAACCGCTCTCTAAATGCTCTTTCGCTTTTCCTTTTGCGCTCTCGCTTTAAATGCCCTCTTTCTCCCTTCCTGTTTCATGCTTTAGCTCCAAAGTACATGCAAAGCAGCAACATCAGCTTATAAGGTGCACTCAGAGAGAGAGACCGCGCTCTTAAGTTTCTTTTCGTTTATTCTAGGGAGCGGAACCGAAAGAATTTGTGTGCCCCTCTCCCTTTCTTTGACATAGTTTTGCCAGCGATGTACAAGCAAAGCAGCAACAACAGCTTCCGAGTTCCACTCAGAGAGGGACTGCTCTCTTAAGTTTCTTTGCGTTTATTTTTGGAAGAAAGATGGTAAGGGCTCTGTGAAGTAAGAGCTCTGTGGCTTAGCTAGTTACCCAAAATTTATTAAAAAATCAAATTTTAGACTGTTCTGCTCTGTACAATATCTATTTATTATGATTTTTGCGAGTCGTGCATGCATTCAAGTGTTTCTTCCTTACAGTTAAAGTACGTAAGTTGCTCTCTCTTAAACTGGGCTGACGGGAGTCTTAAGCTTAGCGAATAATACAGGTCGTAAGTATATATAGATTACATAGATTACATATATAGATACTTTCGTGTGTGTGTGTGAGTGAGTGGTTGCTCCGATTGATTTGTAACAATTAAAGTTAATTAAATAAATTAAATACCGCTAGTTTGATCTTAGGCTGCTACAAAATCGGTTAGTTCGAAGGGGGGAAAAAAAAAATTAATATGATTAAGAGACACGAACTGATGGCCTGCCCCGTAATCCTACTCCCTTAATCCTTAGGGGATGATGATGGGGGGGTGTTGGTGGTGTTAATTCTCTAGGGGATTACGTGCAGGTGCGCGCCCTCCGCTGGAAGCGCTTCATCCGCCGGTACCAGTCCTCCTTCCATTCGATCACTATTGAATGCGGCCCAATGCCCAGGTAGCCCGGTGGCGCCTCCAAATCCCTGCCCAAAATCAAATAGGATCTGAAATAAGCCAAAATATATTATTTATTGCAATTTTGGAATGGGGAAAGGCGCACCTGTTAACTCTGATCTTGGGGCAGCGGCACTCCAGGTTCTTAGTCGGTATGATCCAGGTCATAGGACCGCGTTTTAGCATTGTATTCGGCATTCCATACACGCTGCTCCTGCTCCCGATCCCGTTCCCGCTCCCGCTCCCGCTGCCTATCGCCGCGCCGCTGCTGCTGGCGCCTGGCCTGCTTCGCTTGAATACGGCCTGGATCTGCAGATCGAAGCGCGCCGTTTCGCTGCTGGGATAGCTGGGATCTGTCGATTGGAACTCGTACTCCGCCGGACTCTGCACGCCCGCCCCCGGCTGCTCCTGGTCCATTTCGTAGTCCGCCGCCACGTCGGGATCCATTGCGCGGCGCTGGGCCTCCCTGCTGGCCGCCTCGCTGCTCGTATCGCGACCAATTACTTTGGCCATTATTGCTAAAGAAAAAAATATAATTATTAGTTATTAAATGAATATATTATTAACTTATTTTTTAAGATATTTTATTGTATTTTATGTATTTGATTAAGGGGATTTTTGCTGACTCAAATCATGGCCACACTTAAATCACAGTGCGCCTAAAATTCTCAAGTATATATTCGGCTACAAACAAATATATTTTTTTGTGTTTGGATTTATGTTAATTTAATCAGAGTAGCCGACTCTAGCTCACATATTTTTTTAATGTTTAATATAATTTAAAAAATATATGTATTATTATATTTATGTATTACATTAGCTTACTTTTTCCCCTACTCACCGTAATCTCTTTTGCAGAACTTGTTTAGGTTTAACCTTTTGGTGCTTACTTTGCATTTGCCGCATTCTAAAAAATACACAAAAAACCATAGATTTTTCAAGATTAGAAAAGAGTAAAAAACAGTACTGCTCGTCCTAGGTTAGCCTCTGGCTGCCACCCAGGACGAGCATCAGTTCTTGGCCATTTCACAGATGAGATGATGCGCTGGCAGCTGGATCGGAGCGATTTGGTGTTAGGGGTTAACTGGGGTGGGATTTGGGAAGGGGGCTTCTACTATGTATTCCCTGTTTCCCTATTGCCGCCCTTGTCCTTCGGCTGGGGCATTCCACTCTGGTGTTCACAATTTAATTGCGAAATTGATGTCTTTATGGCCAATGCCAATTAGCAGAAACAGCGGCAGCAACAACGCCAGAAACAGCAGCAACATTGCTCGATCAATTTTGCATTAAGGTCTCCCATTTACCCTTACTCTTTTCATTTTTCGCATGCACAGAAAGAAATTGAGTTGTTTTAATAAAGAAAAATTTATTTTAGATTTTTAAAAGGAATAATAGTTAAATCCGAGAGGTTTTTATTTAATTTAAACTTTCAGCTAAGAAACTTGTTAAAGTTTTGAAAAATATAATGGGTGCAGTGGTGCCCTAAGCCCTGCCTCGTCAGTTAGCAAATTTCTCTGGCCGACCTCTGCCTGCACACGCTCAGTATGCACAGAATGTAAACAATGCATCTGTGCGGTCTTTTCACCCTTTTTTTTAGATCATATTTTTTTATTATGGAATATAAAAAAAAAGGTTAATTTTTCTTTCTCATATCTACCAACTTTGTAACCTCAGGTTAACCCTATTATTACCCTAAAATCCTGATGCTAAATCATGTACTTATATTACTATTCTCTCTGTGTATATTGCCTTCGTGCCTTGGGCCGCCTTTGGTGCCAACTAAAATTAGCCAAGAAGTCTGTATTTTGCATTGCTTTTTCTTTATTTTGTTTCTTCGATTTTTTCGCATGTTTTCCTTTCGGCGGGGAATGGCAATTTGCATTGTTGTTCTGGCTGCCACCGCCGATCGCAATGTCAAAGGAAACGTGACACAATTGGAGGCAGCTAGCCATAAACATTTATATTAAATGATTGTCGGGAATCGATCGATCGATCGATCGACCGATAAATGGATCAAAGGGAAAATCGTAAATGAAAATGTCTATTTTTGGGGCATTTTCCCTCACCTGACGCCGAGAGACTCTGGCCGGGCGTCCATTTGCCCCATTCACTTAGTGAACCAGGCGATATTTATCGACGTCATTTAAAGATCATTAGCCACGCCCCGAATGCGTACGAAAATGTACCAAAAATAAAGCCAACTGATGGGAAAAGGTGTGTGAGTCATGGCCCGGGAATCCCTTTATTCGGAATTACTTATTATAGGTCATAGTTTCGGGCAAATTTCTGTATATTATTTGAGATATTTATACAGAATTTTCTACAGTAGCCTGTGGTTAATATTGAGGCTTAATTAATCCTGTGGTGGTCACAGGACGTTGACTTTGATTTGCATTTAACCAAATTTGCGTCAAAAATAAATCCATCAACAATTTGCCAGTCATCGAATTAACATGACATTAAAATTGACCCCCGGCGGGGGCAACTAACTTTAAATTAACTCAAACTCGAACAGAATTTTAAATTAATTTAATAAGATTATCAAATTATAAATTCATAATTAACATTCATGCTGATGCCGGGGCCAGTCCTGGGCTATAGCAGTGGAGCGGCGCTCATGAGGATGTTGTGGCAATGAATGGCTAAGGACGAACTTTTCCACCGACGCCCCGGTGTCTGCGTGCGTCCATTTGCCTAACTCCGGTTCTTGGTTACACGAAATGGAAAACTTTCTGCCGCCAAACTTTTCACCAACTTGCGCTTTTCTTTGCCGTTGACAAATAAATTTAAGAGGGGACCCTTTCTCCTAGCCTCCGCCATTAAACACAGTTCGTAGTCAGCATTTGGATTTGCATTCTCAGCATGACGGATAGCGATAGGGTTTGGAATAGTTGGTCCTGCCAGAAGCAAGGACTACAGCCAGGAGCCAGGAGCAACTTCATGTGCAACAATTGCAGTCGGGAATTGATCCCATGTTAGTGGGAGTTGAAGTCTGGCAGCTATTCATATTCGTTTTGGAATCTAAATGGCTTTGGATGGACTTGAAATAATTTATTACCCAGACTTAAAAGACTTGTAATTATTTCTTTTAATAATAAAAACACTCTGAAATACCTCTGACTAAATTTTCATATTTTTTTGAATTTCCCAACTATTACAGTCTCCGTTTTCCTTGATAAAAAAAGTATTTAGAAACTACTTTTCGCTGACATTGTGACTCTATTATGATTATCTTGGCGCTTACACACTTCCTGTGGCTTGGGCCAGTCAATTTGTCATTGTTTCCACTTCCTTGCCAGCTACATTGAGTGTCCTGGCCAGTCGGTTATCCTGCGCTGACTTTGCCTAATGCCTTAGGCAAATAGTCGAGAGCAATTAGCGGCAGTGGGAGCGCCAGGAGTGTGCCAGCAGCAGTGTGAGCACGGGTACAGTGGGGCCGAAAAGTAGGCGGCCAGCGACTGCTCTTGCCGCCGCTGCAGCTTATTCATGGGAAATTAAATAAAAAACTTTTTTAATACGTTTGCTTTCTGCCAAGTTCTCGCCTGTTCTCTCTGTCATTCTATCTCTTCCACTATGCTATATTTCTGTGGGGCATTCCCTGTTGTTTTTGCCACTGTTGCTCTGCCTACCCTGTAGATTTGATGGGCTCAAGGGTATGCTGGGATTGTATCGTTTTTATGTGTACTTTAGGGGAAATTCTTGAAAACCTGTAGGTCACCTGTAGCACTAAGAAAAAAGTAGATATGATGGAGATATCTTTATCAAGACATTCGGACTACATGTTTTTCTTTAACAAATGTTACACAGTGACTTCGAAAAACAAATTTCTTTATAAAAAAAATGCTTAATAAAACAAAATATGAGAAACATAAATGTACTTATCATTTAGAGAAAATGTAAGGGCTAAGTAAAGACATTTTAGATAATCCTATTAATCACGGGGTATTCCATAGTCGAGACCCTTAGTCCTAGTTTTACTTTTTACAATTTTCTTTCTAGCATTTTAGTGCAAAGTTTGTTTTGCTTTTAGCACGAGCACGCGCCACCTTAGAGAGGGAGAGAAAGCAGGGAAAAGAGAGTGAGAGAGGTAGAACTGGGCTTAGCATGATTTATGCTGCGTGGCGCATTTTGTTAGCTTGTTGCATCTCCCTACCCTCTTTCTCGCTCTCCCTGTCTCCGAGGGCCCACTGTAGCTCCTCTTGCAACTGTAACTAAAAGTTGCGTGCAAACATTTGCGTTGTCTGTTAAGTGCCTCTGTCGCCGTCTCTGTCTCTGTCTCCAAGCGCATTTCTTCTATCTCTCTCTTTTTGTCTGCCCTGAGCCACTCTTTGTTAGTCCGCCGCTTCTGGTGTTGGCTCCTTCCTGACCGACAACCGCCTGCACTTTAGCGGATTTGTGTTTTCTCGCCCATTTGAAAGGATTACAAAGGCGGGCCAAGCGCCGCGGCAAACTTTGAGCGTCCTTCGCGGCGCTATTCTTCTGCTTCTTCTGCTTCTTCTTCCATATTTGGGACGCGGACAGTGAGGAGTCGCTAAGGATATCGGAGATATCACTTGGTTTCGAAGGCTGATATTATTTCACTGTATAATTTGTATTTTACCAATAATAGTAAAAGCATAATTAATAAAAGCATAAGAAATACTAAAGACACTTTTGAATGTGTCATAACGCCCACTCCTAAAATTTCAAAGCGCCCACAGATGTAATTATACTTTTATAGGTGTCATAACCCCTTAAAATTCTAATGATACTTTTATAGGTGTCATAACCCCTAAAAATTCTAAAAACTTGTAAAAAGAAAATTATGAAACTGGGCTTTATGACATCTACCCACCTTTTAGTGCTATGTGGAAGATTATTTAGATAACATGTAGACTCTAAGTCATATAATGTCATAAGTACTGCTTATTATACTCAATATAATCTACATGTAGACTACACATTTTATACTTATAATATGTAGATAACATGTAGATACTAAATGGTTATCAAGTAGATACCTTTATATGCTGTCAAATGTAGATATTTATGAAGTTTCTAGGATATCTTTGCAAATATATATGAATATATAGGGAAAATGTCATAGAACAAAAATATTTGCAAAATAAAATTATGAAAATAAGTCAAAAATCTCTTCAAAGGGAGCTAACACTGTAAGCTCTACCGCATATATGCAACAGCATGTTGCGTTGGCAAGGAGACCAGGAAGGATGCAGGAAAGGTTGGTCGGTTAGCACACAAAGAACACACACAACACATAGATATGGATATGAGAGGAGCACTTACTTACCCCTGCCGCCCTCGGTGCGATAATACTGCGACTGGGCGGCCATTCCAGAGGCGCCGCCGCGTTCGACTCCAACGCCTGCGGGGGATTCATGGTCATCCGGCTCGGGGGCGGTGTTTTGGGTGTCCAGCATGTTGATCATGCGTGGGGGTTGCTCTATTGAAGGGATAAATATAAAATTGTTAAAGGAAAAAATGAAATTATTTTTAAAATTAATTTTATATATTAAGTAATACTCACTGATGCAGGGGGCGATGTGGGAGCGACTCTGCTGGTAGCCGCGGGCACAACGGTTGCAGGTCAGCCCGGTGACGCCGTCCTTGCAGGGACATTGACCGCTGGTGCTGTTGCAGATCTTGCCAGATGATCCGATCGGATGGCACTCGCAGGCTGCAACCCAGAGAGAGAGAGAGAGATAAGTAATTAGTCGGGCTATATGCTATAGTATCGCAAAAAATCGGGACAAGTTGCAGATGCTGTTGGCAGCTTTTCGGAGCGTGCTGAGAGCTTAATGGACGCGGTCCGGCACTTCAAAGCGGACCGGAATCGCCAATCGGCAGCCCCCACTTGAGTTTTACTTAAAGTCTTTCAAGTTTCGAATTTTCCAGCCAGCAGCCGCAGCCACCAGCCGTGATTTCCACCGCACATTCGTTTATGAGCCGTGGAAATGTGCATTAACAGATCCATTGTCCGTCCGCACACGGTTAATTGCAAATGAGAGTGCAAATGGGGCCCCGCCGCCCAGTATTACTTTCCGAGGAATAAAAAGTACGGCAAAAAGGGAGACTCTTCATCCTTTATTTTTACGTTTCTGGTGCTTCATTTCGGTGTCTCCTGCATGTCATATACACACTCGTATGTGCCTGTTATTGCGACGACTATTATGAGGGACTTTGCGGTTAGTCCCCGTGGTTTGTTTAGTTAATAAGCCGCTTTTGGCCACATTTAATGGGTCCTTGTGCGCGCTGACTCTTGGCCAGAAGCTGTTGCATATTTAAGGATTTAATTTGTGTATCTGGGTGGACCCCCCAGGGGACTGGACAAGCGGTTGTGGGAAGTGGTACAGCTGTGGCTTATGTTCCGAGTAGTTAAAGGTGCATGTCAAGTTCGGGACAGACACACATACACCACATTTAACCCTTTTGTGATCAGAAATAATCCAAAACAATAAAAACATATTAAGGGAGGGGTGAAGAGGAACTACGTAAAGTGGAACTGGAAGAAATCGAATTGTTTTCGATTTTTAATGTGGAAAATTTGATATTAAATCAATGTTATTTAAAAAAAAAACGATATTAAATCGATATTGCATGCCAAAATCGATATTAAATCCATGTAATATGCACAAATCGATAATATATTAATATAAGATGAGAAATCTATATTTAATCGATGATATGTTTATATAAAAATCCATATATAAAAGGTGTTCTATGCAAAAATCTATTATTAATCGATGTTATGTGTATACAGTTGCGGTCAAAATAATAGTAGTGCTGGTCTAGTGAAAAGTTTTTCGGCTGTATCTTCCCAATGCGTTGACGAATCCAATTCATTTCTTCATATTAGTAATTGCCAATATCTGCTGTCCCAGTATATGAAGTGAAGTCGTCTTATCACATCTCTTTCTATTTTATTTTGCATTATTTCCCAATTTAGCACGTTTTTGGTGCAGTCAAAATAATAGTAGTGTCAGATAAATTTTTTTAAATGATTAAATTTACTAAACTTTTCTTAAGATTTTTGGTCTTAAACATTACTTTAGGATGTTATCAAACAGTTTTGAGCATTTCTAGATCCTTCGTTTATATTTGGTCCTGGCAATATGGAATGTGGAAAATAAATTGCTGCCGAGAGGCAAAATCTGATTAAAATGTTTATATCTGAAAGAAAAACCTTCTTCAAAGGGTATATATTATTGGATGCTCATCTAAAATGATCACATATGCGATATGTACAAAAAATCGAGCGGCTGACCAAAGATATTGACAAAGAAGTCAGGGGATCGCCGAGTGAGGCAGGCGGTGCATAAGACATTCATGTCTGCTGCAGCCTTAAAAAAAATGTAAAATC
>VNJO01012521.1:0-51331 GCA_008042535.1 Drosophila tani | reverse complement strand
TCGAGGTGACAGGGGTGTTGGTCACGGTCACCGCCTTGCCTCTGACCAAGGGGCGATTCAGCCCAGTTGGCTGCTGTTTCGCCGGGGTGGAGTTGACTCTAGCTCCAGTGAGCACTGTCGTTCCTCCAGTAGCAACAGCAGTGCCTGCCGTTGGGTCGACCTTAGGTGCAGTCACCTCTGTCGTAGTTGTAGGACCCTCGGTCCTCGCCGGATTTTTGGGAGTTCCGGTCTCCTTCTTGTTTTTAAATGTGTTACGGTCCATAATGTTCCCACGAGTGGCGGAGAAAGGGTGGTCCACCTCCCGCAGAGATCCGCGATGCGGGAGGTAAGGCTGGCTAATCCGGAGGGCGCCAGGTGTCCGGATGCTCCGTTTGCGACTGGGCTATTTTTTAACAAGGGCCCCCAGCCAGGCTGATCATCGGCACGGGTCGCATGACACCTTGATCCAGCCCTTCACCTTAGCCATGATAAGTGATCGCAGACTACTGTGGCATAGCTATGGAAAAAGCTCCGCCCCAGACTGCGAATCCCAGATCTTAGCTGGTACCGTCCCTAGGGACACTGGAGCACCATTACCAGTCGGCACCCTCGTGGAGGGTTCAGCTATAGGATTTTTGCCAACCTGCACGCATATCAAGTTTGCTTTAAAATTTGGCCACGCTCACTTCCACCCCCGAAAATCATTAAAAACGTTATATAAGCTATAGCCGTAATTTTCGGCTTAAAGTAAAGAGATAAAATAAATAAGCAGGTATTCGCATGTCTTCATTAGTCAACATTTACATGTTTCCGTGTTCATGGGCTATTTAATTACACCCACAATGCTTTGGGTACCGGGTATCTCACAGTCGGTCACACTCGACTGTAGATTTCCCACTTGTTTCGGTTATAATTTAATTCTGGGTAAAACTTTTATAAAATTTGTATTATACAAAAAATTCGTCAGAGCTTCTATTTATTATACTTATTTGGTTCTCCATTCCTCTCCGTTTTTTGGCAGTGCAGAATGTAATTCCCTTTGATACTATTTCATTTCTGATAAGATGAGAGGAAACGTTGATAGGTTTTTGCAAGAATTAAAGTCGTGCTTGGGTTTTCAAGGTCTTTAACCAAAACATGTAAATCAAAGTTTATTTACAAAATATCTCGAGATTTTCGTGATTTTCATGAGCAGGAATGTACATACATATATCGATGGGAAACGTCCGATATTATATATTGACATAAAGATCCTACTCAATCCTACTATCGAAAATTCCGTACATTTTGATAAATTGAAAATTTTAGATATCGAAAAATATCGCACTTAACGATAAAATATCGATTTTATCGAAAATATTAGAGAACATTTAATTTACTTTTATTTTTTAACGACTATATTGAAAACCTATAAAACCCAAATTCTTGATAAGCTCTTTATATATTTTTATTTTTATTTTGAGTCAGATTTTATATATTGACAAAAATATCGCGCTCAACAACGTAAAGTTGGAAATATTGAAAAATATCGCATTTAAGGTTAAAATATTGATTTTATCGAACATTTTAGAGAACAATTAATTTACTTTTACTTTTTAATGTTTATAATATCGATTTAATCGATTTCATCGATATTATCGAAAATATCAAAAAAAAACATTTATAGATATTTTTTTTTTTTTTTATAATTTAAATAATTTATAACATTCTTATATTAATTTTAAAAAAGAATAGTTTAGACTAAGCTAAGTCCTTTTTTGTTACAGTTCGATATATCGCACCGTTAAAACAGCAATATATGTAACGGAATTCGCGTCAAAGATCGATATATCGTTAGTTTTGGTGTCATCCCCAATCCCAAGTAAAGAACCAACTATCCTTTCAGTGTTTTTGTGCAACTAATTGCCTCTAGCTTAACCCCTTTGAGTGCAACATTCACTGCCATTGATATCCTGGCAACCTTTCAGTGCCTTTTTTGCTGCCGCTTATTTTAATACTGCTATTTCGAGCTCACTTTTTACGACGCCAGTCCAGGTTTAAGCATTAATTGTACGCTTTGTGGCTCAGTTTTGCCCTTGCCCTCAACGTTGGTAGTTGCCTTTAACGTTTGTTACCTGTTGTCTGGCCATACATTTGGCCATACTGTTGTGTTAACTGTTACCATTAGTTACACCATCGCCTTTACGTCAGCCCTTCTTTGAGAGAGGATATCCCTCGTAAAGCTGGAGCTCCCTTCTGGCTGCGGCCTCAACTTTGTCTCTCGCTCCTTACGCTTTTAAGCAGGACATTACATTTACTTAGCGCCCTTCGGTTGCGGCCATTTTGGGGGCTCGAGGCTCCTTAAAAATGCAAGTCAGAAACTTTTGCGAGCCCCGAAACTTTGTGACTAATTGCTTTCGTTTTTTCCTCCCCATGTATTTTCTTATTCTGCGGTCCGCCCCTGGTGGGGTTAGGGGTTAGGGGCTATGGGTTAGGGGTTAAGAGGGGCATATAAATAATTACCGACGGGCATTTGCGGGCACCTGGCCAGCAGCAAAAAAGGGAGCCAAAGAAAGTGTTGACAGATTGCTGCCAAAGTTTTCACCGTTTTTTCTTTATTATTTTTATTTTTTTAATGGCTTTTTCTTCAAGTTATTTGTCACTCTCGTTGCTCTTCTCTCTTTCTCCCTGTTCTCCCTGGGAGATGGCTGCTGGAAAAGCGGAACGGAAAATGCAGGGGGCTTAGTTCCTGCTTAAATATGCAACTCAATAATTGTAAGTTTCTGCCTCCGCCTCTGCCTCCCAAATGTTGCCAATGGGTCCCGAGTAACAGCTGCTGATTGGCCCAGATTTGTTTGGCCAGGCAAAACAAATGAATCAACTGAGGACTCAATTTATTGCCAACGGGACGTATGAGCAATTTCTGCTGGGCTCGGTCAATATTTGTCCTGTCCATTGACATGCCAATCAATGGGACATTAAACCTGCTGCTCGTCTTAACCCTCGGCCCTAAATCCAGCGCCGGCAATGAAATAAATAAATAAACAGACAGAAATTTGATTAGACCGAGACCGAGGGCCAGCAGTCTCCAATAAAATTCAAATCCCCCAGTGCGTTTAGGCCACACATGGAGGCACGAGAATTAGTTCGGGCCCAGACCCAGACCCAGGCCCACAGGTGTTGTTTGCTGGGTTATGGCCCGGGCATTAGGAAATTTAATTGAATGCGGCCCTAATTCCACTCAATTCGTTTCATTTCGACTCGCAAAGCACACTGTAAATTAATAGAGACTTGTTAGACTTCATTTCGACATCGAATATACACATTTCAATGTATATTTTATTATTTATAAGCTTGTTCTTGGGCTTACAAAACTAAAACCTTGACAGCTTACAACTATTCACAGAAAAAAGTAATTCAAATGTTCATTTCATATTTATTTAAAACCCACACTCTCTTCATTTTTTAACAATAATCATTGTGCGCCATAAATATTACTTTAACTGTGACATCAAATATGCATAAACCTTTATTAAATTTATGAAAAAATTATATTTGTTGTTGTCCCATGTTAAAAGTCAATCTAAAAGTTAATTTCAATTAAATCCATATTTGATTCCAGCCATATTGAATAAAATAAACAACACACAGAGCAATATAAAGGTGAAAATATATGATAAATGTTATTGTTGTGTGTAAAATCCGAGTATTTTTCATATTAGTTATATAGTTTTAGATTTATTTTCATTTATTTTTATTTATTTATTTATTTATTTTCATTTTAGAGCATTCAAAACCTAAGCTTTTTCAGTTTATAAATATTCACAAAAAAAGTAATTAAAATGTTAATTTAATACCTATTTAAAGACTTAAAAAATGTATTAACTCCTATTATATTTTTAAAAAATTAATTTTTTGTTGTCCTTTTTTTTAAGCTTTCCTTAAGTTAATACCTTATTATAAACCTTTAGTAAATTTATATTTATCTTTTTCTCTGCCTTGTTTTAAACCATTCCAAAGGGTAATATCATTTAAATCCATATTTTATCGAATAAAATAAATAACAAAGTGCAGTTCAAAGGGGAAAAAATATCCAGAAATGCCATTGTTATGCGTAAAATCCGAGTATTTATAGAGTTTTATATTGCATGGAGTGAGGCGAGCGACGAATGCCAGCGACAATTGGCGGCACAGCGGGGAATGAATATGTTATGCACGGTCATCGGAGGAATATGTATATCCTGGATATGCTTACACACACTCACCGTCACTTGCTGCTCACTTTTTGAAGGGTGGCTGTATGTGTATGTGTATGTGTGTATGCCTTTATGTCCTCAAGGTGAGCAGGAACCCTTTTTCCCTGCCACATCACACATTCGTCGATATTTGAGGCATCCTCCGACGCTGATCCGCAATCTTTTCCATTCCCAACTCGAGCTGACAGAATGACTCGTGCTATTTGAATGCCTCTTTTGTGTGTGCGAGTGTGTGTGGTGTGTGTGTGGTGTGTGCGGGGTGTGAGGTATGTGTGGCAGAAAATGCAATCCGCTGAATGGGGCCTCTGGAACTGGTACTGATGGCAACAAGTCGTATGAGCAATATGCTCTTTATTTACAATCAATACAGGCGAACAAGTGGAGAAAAAAAAAGCGAAGAAGAAGGCAACACACAACACACTACACACAATGCTGGCCCGTAAATGCCGTTATATTTTTACATGCCACACGTCAATAATACAAAAAAAAAAAAAGGGAACCGGGGGGGGGGGGGGGGCGGAACGATTGCCTGTCTGTCTGTCAGTCTGTGTTAGCCAGGCTATATCGATTACCAATCAATTCTGCTCCTGGCGCTGCCTGTGGCAATTGTTGACTTCATTGGATTGACATTCCCCTTCGGGATAAGGACAACAAATATTGTGGCATCGAATCGGAGGGGGATTGGGGATCAGGATAAACGCAAATAGCAGTTCTCCGCTTTCTGCGTCTCTAATTAAAATGCAAATGCTGCTGCGATTCCTTCACCCAGTCAGCTAATCAAAATGAAAAATGATAATCAAACAAAGACGGGGGGAAAACGGGGAGGGAATGCACCAAAAAAATAGGTATAAGTCATAATAAAATTGTTAATGAAAATAAGTACCCAAGAAATAAATAAAAAAAAAAAAATAAGTCTCTAACAATTTGTTTAAATCACATATCTGGGGTGTTATTCTTTTTTTTAATTTGAATTTAAATTTATTTATCATTTTCCAACGCTACAAGCTACCAGCTTATATAAGTCACGTAGTCATGTAATAATTAAGATTAACAATTCTTAAACATACATCTAATACATAATTATAAACATTTAAACATTTCTACAAATTTATTAAAAGTCACTTTAAAATTTTTAATTTGATTTGAAAGATTTTACGGGCTTGAGGTATCGTAAAATCTTTCAAATAGTAATTTCTTAATACAAATTGAAGATTTAATTCAGACGAAATTACATTCTAAAAAGAGTAAATAGAATAAGTCCCCAGAGACCTAATGTTTCGGGACTTATTTCGTTTTCCTAGCCTGGTATTGTACAATTCATAAATTGAAGGATAATATATATTTCTAAAGTAAAAACCTGTGATCTTATAGGGATCTCTGAAGAAAACGTTTGCTTCTATGAAGATATTTTCGAATTAATTAAAAGTATATAAAACGTAAATTATATTTAGAAAACTCGTATATATTTCGTTCAGTGCTTGCTCGTCGCTTTCAGTATCTGTGGAATGGGACTGCAAATGATATATGAACCACAGAGCTATGAATAATGCGAGTGGCCGCTGCAGATAACTGGCAGCCAGCGAGTCAATAGCCCCACGGTCTCCAGCTCCAGCTCCAGCTCCAGTTCGAGTTCCAACTCCCCCGACCCGGGGGGTGTTGCCCCATGGAGGGTAATGCCTCTGTCCGCCCAAATTGGTGGCCATTGACCACGGCGGCGCCCCCTCAAAAGCAATTCCAATGTGTGTAATTTTGCGTGAATTTATGTTATTATTTTACTCTGGTGTCCACTGTCCGCTGTCTGTTGTCTGCTTCGAGAAGGTGTCCGGATGCCGGATCCTGGCCGGGACATGTGCACCATTCACACGGCCATCGGCCATGGGCCATCCACGGATCAGGATACGGCCCTGGTCAGGTTGGGTGTCCAAGGGAGCTCCCAAAGGGCCAGTGGCAGCGGCGCTTAAACGTTTGGTAAACGGCCATTAGGCCAACGGCGATGGGCAAACAAAATGAAAAGGAAAACACAACATTTTATGCCCCAGCAAAACAAAGAAAATTGTTATGCTTGGGTAGAGAGTGAATAGGGGTGAAGAGGGGCACAATAATGGGGAGGGCCGTGGTCGAAAGACAATGAAAGATAATTTAGGACTCTGACCAGAATGAGTTCAACATTTGCATATGAGCAGGACTAAGCAGAGGTCATCCGCTCCTCCACTAATCGAAGGCCAATCAATAATATATGAATAATTTTGCATTTATAATTTTATTAGCGAAGCCAATTTGGGTTCCAATTATTGAAGTTGAATCCATATAATTTCATTATTTTCTTTAGGTTTTAAACTTTAAAGATCTAAATATGTTTCAAACTGTTATAGAGATAAACTAACTCTAGATATTAATAATTTGCCTTGTTTAAAGTAACTTCATTGTGAAGAGTTTATTATAAAAACAAGTTATAAGACCGATATGAAGCATAGAAACAATATTGCGCTCAATACATTTTGGAAAATATCGATGAATATAGAACAATGTGGCATTTAACATTGAAATATTATCAATGTTATCGAATTATTTAATTAAACTACTGTAATTACTTCTCGAGAGCAAAAATAAAATAATATGTACACCAAAAAAAAAAAAAACAAGAGTTTAACCTTTCTACGCGTTGTCTTAAAAGTATACTCAAGCAGTATTACGAGTTTAGTATAGATTTTATAACTCAAAATATCAAATGTATACTCCAAAGTTTAGTTTTTATACTCTATAGTTTCAATTGAGTATTTTTTAGTATTATTTTTATACGAACCTACATAAAAAATTCGATAACATATCGCGTTAGCTGAAATTTAGTGCTTTTCTGTTTGTCGCGTTAGTGATTCTTTTGAAGTCTTGGTGCAGATGAGTATAAAATTTTTACTTTCGTAGTATTAAATTGATAAGTATCTTATTAAGAAATTTTGTATACCCAAGAGTATAGAATACATGTAACAATCGTATAGGTTCTATGATGATTTTTTTTTGGTGTATGTATATGTACGAGTATATATAATGAAATATAGCTAAAACTACAAAATAATATATTTTATGCTGAAATGCCTAGACTTAGCCACAAAATTACTGTAATACCGCACTGGCTTGCTGCGCTTATTGTGCGTGTGCCGGCAGAGATCGGGTGGAGAACAGTTCTCGACAGGACTTAGAGCTTTCTTTTTATTTCTTTATATATATTTTTAGATTAACCAGGTACGAGGTACCATAAAGTCCAGCACATTCTACCTCAGCTTTCTTGTTTGTTTTTACTGCTCTCATGAGTCATCAGCAAGCTAAATTGATTTTATGCAAATAGCACACATAATACATTGTGTAAGTAAACAATGTTGTGAATTTCCAATAAAGGGATTATGAAAAAAAGTAATTCAACCTGCTGCTGGCCCGGCAACTTTGAAACGCACTGTACTATTAATGCGAGAGCAATCCATTCCCACTCGGTCTTGTGTACTCAATAGAACATTTTATGATATACATATATATAGAAATATAGTATTGCCCAAACCACCTCAAAATAACCCACAAATAATCCACTCGCACCTTGTAAATATTTCAAATACCGCATAAAAATTTAATCCACTTCGATTTTCTGTTTGTTTTCATTTGCAGTCACAGAGAAAGAAATACGTCAATGGTGAGTTTTGTGGGGCTGCGAAAAATATGCCAAGAGGGCATTTGCCCAAATTAGACGATTGCCGCCGTCGGTATTAACATTTCAAATATTTGTTGCACAATCTGTTTGTATTTTTCCCTCACTCAGGCACAAAGGATTCCTGAAAGACTGTCCCAATGGCCTGCTTACAGAGCAAGTAAGTACTGTGCCTCCTAAGGACACGACGACATGTTATCTCGAGTACATTTCACTCCCCCAGCAAAGTGTGCGAGCGTGCGTGTGCTCCACCTGAGCGTAGCCAATTCATTTAAGTCAAACGGCTAATTTAGTTAATTTCCCCCATCCGTGGCGCTCTCTCGATTTATGTAAGCTAATTCCACGACAGCAGCAACATCAGACATGAGCGCCTCCTTTGACTCCCGGCCTTGGAGGGTTGCTTTTTGGGGTTGGCCCTGGCTTGGGCCATTGCCAAATGTGTTGACGATCCCGGCTGCTAACGACGGTGCCCGTGCTCGTGCTCGTGCCCTTGTCCTTGCCTTGTTGATGTTGCCGCTGTCGTCGTCCTCGTCGTCGTCGTCGTCTTCGTTGATAATGAAATTTATTAATGCGCGCATTATTCAAACAGAAACTTAACTCCCAACGACATGTGTGCCACGCTTCTAATTGATTCATTCTTATTATTTTTCTACGACACTCTCTATTCTCTCTTGGACTTTCTCCTTTATTCAGGGCTTCATCAAAATCTACAAACAATTCTTTCCGCAAGGCGATCCCAGTAAATTCGCCTCGCTCGTCTTTCGTGTCTTCGATGAGAACAATGTGAGTATGCCATTCCCATCCCGCCTATCCTTAAAAAAAGGGTGCTGACCACGCCCACATTAGGCAGTATCATCACTAGGGTTTCAAAATCGTTTTAAAAGGTGTCGGAAACTATGCTAAAAAAATGTTGGACTGAATTTGGGGCCTCAAACTTTTTATTTCATTCTTTTAGGCAGCCTTTCAAGTGATTTCAAAACCCTAATTATTTATATTTTTCAGTAGCATTATATATAATGTAAAGTACATATATGCATGTATTTGTCAGTCCGCTCAGGCATCCATATCTCTATATATTTTATAACCATGCCAACGCCTTTTGGTATGCAACACTTTTGGAATGGGAGCCACGGGTATTTCATAGTCTACTGCGGGCTGCTCTTTCCACTATTCAGCTGACGTTGGCCAAAAATTGTCAGACAGCCACAATATAAACAGCTTTCTGCTGCTTTCCATTTATCCGATGGGCGATCATAAATTCCTAGCATTCTTCTCCTCCTTGGCTTTTTTTAATATTATTTATGGCTCATGGGCGTGGTCTGCGTCGGTTCCTATCCCCTCTGCTCCCCCTTTTTGCCACAACCACAGAATGTCAACTGTCTGATGTCTGCACTGATTTGCTTTCTTTGTCTCTCCGTCTGGCTGCGTGTGTGTGTGTGTGCACTTGTGTGTGTGTGTCTGCTTTCTTCTCTCTCTCTTTTTTCTTTCTTTCGTCCTGTCCAGGATGGCTCCATTGAGTTTGAGGAGTTCATACGCGCCTTATCCGTCACATCGAAGGGCAACCTGGACGAAAAACTGCAGTGTAAGTTTTTGCCATATCTCTTCCCCTTCTCGCAAACCTCCCCCTTCTCCTCTTCCGATAAATGATAGTTCTATCATTCAATCTCTTGGCATTCTCGATTTCTTCCGTTCACAGGGGCCTTCCGTCTCTATGATGTGGACAACGATGGCTACATAACGCGCGAGGAGATGTACAACATAGTGGATGCAATCTATCAGATGGTGGTAAGTGCTAATAATATTTATATATATTTATATATTGTAATTATTTTATTAATTTATTTAATCCTTTACGACTAAATAACTAAATTTGAATACTCAATTTAATATAGTTTTCAATGCAGTGTCATAGGTGTAAAACTAAAGTCTGTTTCCATTAAGACTGCATGGGAAAAAGGCTTATTTGTCCTAATAAAAACAGCATCTATTAAGATTTTTATTTTAACTACTTATCTCTCTCTACTATAACAAAATGCTGTTTTCACAAAGGAAACGATTACTTTGCGTTTTTTGTAAATGTGCAGTATTGGAAATGCCCTATTACCATTCGATTATTGATTTTATAAATATCGATAGCTTCAAAAAAGCCAGAGCATCATGTTTTAAAATTTTGTTTTAGCAAACTTATTGCCTAAGATCATCTAAAGCTTAAACCCACATGGGCTAATCAATTTGTTCTCTCTATTACATCTCTGCAGATACTCAAAAGTAGAAGCGCTATTAGTTTTCGATTATCGCTTTTAAAAATATCGATATTTCGATATATCGATAGCAAAGCTATTCCTGGACTAACCAATGCTTTCCTCTCTTCTCCTCTCCTTCGCCTTCAGGGCCAGCAACCGCAGTCGGAGGACGAGAATACGCCGCAAAAACGAGTGGACAAGATCTTCGATCAGATGGATAAGAATCACGATGGGAAATTAACATTAGAAGAATTTCGTGAGGGTAGTAAAGCTGATCCACGTATAGTTCAGGCGTTAAGTTTAGGTGGTGGTTAAATCGATTAACAATGCCCGATTAATAAAGATAACAGACCCAATTCCAAATTCCACAAAACCAAAACCAAGCGCGCAATAAAAACCGCAATCGCAACTGAAACTGAAACCGAAAATTTTTGATCAAAACAAGCTAAAGAATAACGAAAACGATAACGATAACGATAACGAACAAATAAGTTTGCATTTGCTTCTTCACTCTTCACTCTCTTCTCTCTACGCTTTTCTCGATTCCCAGAACAAAAATCTTGATTCTCCGCGCGTCAATGTCGACACTGAAGATGATAATAATTTTTTGATATATGAAGCAGAATGAGAAGCCCCAATAAAAAATCGAACCGAAGGCGAGAATGAATTTTTAAATATACACCAGAATATAAATATATATATAGGATATCGTCGCGTAGTCAGAGCGCAGTTCATAGCAATAAAGGAAAAATAAACAAACCGAAAATAATGATACAAAATAATACAAAAAAAAAAATCGAATAAATTAATGCTAATTTCAAATTAAACCGAAAAGTGTGAGGCGCAAATCAATTTTTGAAGCATACACCAATTACGAGTAAACTAATTAAACCTACGAATAAATCAACATAATTATATTATACAATTAAACCATACAATTAGAGCCGAACTAAGCCTACGAATCAATTGTGCAGCCTTCGAAGCGAAAAAAGCAAAAAACAAACAACAAAACAAAGCAAAAACAAACAAACTATCTAAGCTGACCGAGTTATCACAGCTCGATTCCACTCGCGACAGCAAATAGCAGCCACTATATCCACATCTAAAATTTATATTCGAGCATAGATAAAGCCACTTGTATGGACTCGCAGACAGGACGAACAGAGCTCAGAGGGGTGACTGGCTTAAGGGACTTGAGAGAATGCGCTGGTAATGGGTCATAAATCAATTATACAATGGATTTTCGCTGGCGAAGTTACTTTTTTATGTGTCAGGAAAGATGAAAGAGAGGAAATCCCAGGCTTGGGCATCCCTGTTTTTTGTGGCCTACTCTCTTACGTGTCTCTGTCTCTTCGAGAGTCTTCGTCTTCGAACTCACAAGAACTACAAAGAACAGAATACTTTTTAACTTTGGCTTTTTGCTAGCAAATCTACTTAGATATAGTTTATAAGGAAAGGTTTATCTATTTTGCAGCATCTCCTGTGTCTATTCCAGCTGCCTTACAGCCATGAAACGCACTTTTGTCCCTTCAAACAAAATAAAAATACCAGACATACCAGATACCAAAGGCAATCATCGAGTTTTCGTTAGATTTCGAATTGCAAAAAGCGTTGCATACCCAACAGGCGCTGATAACAAAAAGAAAAAAAAAGAAAAAAGAGTTTGCTTTTGTTTGCTCTATCTCTCTCTCTTTCTCTCTACATATTTCTCTGTCTCACTATCTCTTTCGCTCCCTAGTATCTCTATCTGTGTATTATACCAGCTTTGCCTTGTTTTCCGTTAAGCGTTTTACGTTTCCAACAACAATAACCATTAACAGTAACAACAAAAAACCATAACCAAAAACCCAAAAAAAAAAAAAAACAGAAACAACAACAACACGAACATATTGACAATAGGCGGAGAAACAAGAAAAAAAAAGCAAGAAAAACGGAGCAGGATGAAGGTCCTGGGACTGTAACTGGAACTCTCTCGATGTGAATCCCAGAAATAGCTGCGAAATTAAGCCATTAATAATTGATAAACTAATCAAAGAACGCACAGCTACAACAACAACTACTACTAGGAACATGAACATATATACACCTATGTATGTATATCCGTCTATATATATCCTACAACAACAACAACAAAACCACGAGAAGCAGCCGAAGAAGACACATATATATAGTATATATATATCTAGTTATATATACGATGGGAAGGAGGTTCGAGCTGTAGAAAAATAACAATGAACAAATCCATCATACGATTTAATTTCTATTCTATATGCGGTTCAGCTTTATTATTGCATTGATTTTTCAATAAACCAATCAACCGTTTTTACTATTCCGATGACTTATCAATAAATCCACACGAATCCACACACCCGCTTACACTCACAGTACCCCCCAGTACCCAGTACTTGGTATTTAGTGTTCAGTATTCAGTATTTGTGGTATTCAGCATACAGTATTCAGTACTCAGTATTCAGTATTTAGTATCTAGTATCCAGTATCCAGTATCCCGTATCCAGTATCATTAACACACAGTTACACCCATTACACGCCTCTGCAATAGATAGAACCATGTAGTTACTACATATTTCTTCTTATTATTTTGCCTGCTTTGCCTTTTCTTAATCTGATCCGAAAACTCCCAACAATTGTGCGATTTATTTTCTTTTCCTATGCTTTCCATGTCTCTTTTGACTTACAGCATCAATCTAAAATAATAACAAAAAACCCAACAAAATATGGAAAATTGACGACTAAAATGCAACCATGCAACCCCCTAAAAAATACTTTCCCTACACACCAGCAACCAGCACACAGACACCGCATACACACATATAGCCACCCGTATGTATGTGTATATATATACGCCTAAAATTATATATACTTTAAATATAGTAAGCACTGCAATCGAAAGCAACAAAGCTCTTACAACTAAAAACTAAAAAAAAAAAAAAAGAAAAAACGAATACAAGAACGCTTCTATAAACCTCACTGAAATTCTTCGAAGGAAACTAAATAAGACATCGTACACTCACACCCAACACACATACACACCTACACAGTTGTACGAGTATATTAACAATAAAACAATAAACGTAATGCGAAAACTTAATCAATAATTAAATAATTCGAAAGTGATATAGCTGACAAAACAAATGTGTCTGTAGTCTAGTAGTTAAAAAAAAGAAGAAAGAAATTGACAAAAAAGCGAAACGAAACGAAAAGAAACGAAACGAAAAAAAAATACATTTATAAATAATATTTAATAATCTATTGAATGACAGCAAGGATTGAGTACGAAGAGGTGGACTTTTTTTTTGTAAGGGCATGCCTAATCAGCAAATATAAGAAATTAAATCAAGAAAATGTAACTGTAAATAACACTAAGTGAATCACACACACACCAAGACACTGACACACACCACACGAACACACCATACACCTACACTGACAGAAAAGTACCGAATAAGTTTGTTAACACCAAAATATAACGGGTCTTAAGTAACGAAATAAAAAATAAAACAAAAAAACCAAATGAAAATAGGAAACAAAAAAAAAACACAAAAAAATAAAATCTTTAAGCTAGAGCAAAGAATTTTTTTTGTGGATTGAACTGGATGGGTTTTGAAATGAATCAAGTCAATTGTAATAGCCGAAAATCGAAGAAAAGCGAATACGAATACGAAAATAATTGAATATTTATATTAATTTACTATGGACAGGTGAGAACAGGAAAAACCAGAACAGAACAGAACAGAACAGCACAGAACAGATTTGAAGGGAGTCTCAGAGGACGTTGAAGATGAGTTTCGTTCCACCGCCGTTGACAAACCACACGAATGTCAAGTTAAACGTTTCACAAGCAATATTTTACATACTTATACATGCATTATATATATATATATAATATATATATATATATATATATATATATATGATAATAAATATACGATAATAAATATATACATAACTTATATACACAAAACTCAGCAATAACGAGTCAACCGGCAAAAATAGATATAATTGCATGGCAGAAGGCAGAAGCACCACAGATATTCAAGGCGGGAATATAATACGAGATAATACGAAATTAGAGGTAAACAAGATGAAAGCTAAGGAAATTAACAACAACCACAACAACATTTTTAGTGATATTCTTTGGCAAACTTGAATCTGATTTCTTTTTGCTAAGAACGAAAACGAAATGAAAAAACGAAAAAAGTCAAGGGGAATTCAAAAGAAAAGAAAACAAAGATAATGAAAACAACAATTAAGGCAATGTGCGTATATTTTACAAAAAATGCAAACAAAACAAAAAAATGAAACTAAAACAAACAGCTAAAAAAAAACAAAAACAAACCGAAAGTAAATTCCATTTTCTCTCCTCCCATTTACCTTGACTCGGTTTTAGTTCTCCTTTGTACTACTCTCTATATTTATCATTATTATTATCACCGAGAACGATTATTCCGATTGTTATTATTATTATGATTATTGAAACTTCGAGGATTATCTAAACGAAAAAAAAAACACAAGCAAAAGAAATCAAGACACAAAAGAACAAAAACAATAAAAAAACACAAAACAAAGAACAAAAAAAACAAACTTTATAGAACAAATAACAAATGAAAATCAAATTCTTTTACCAAGCAAAAATACATAATTATTTTTTTTAAGTAATCGCTTATGGGGGAAAGGAAAATTTATCTTGTTACTGTCAGAAAAATATTACTTACTTCAAATAAAAATTTTAAAGCGAGACTTTGTGCGTGACGTTTCTCTTAAAACATGAATGAGTCCAAAGTGGGCTCTTTGAATAATTATTTCCAGGGAGGTAAGTTGCTGGGATCCTTGACAGCTGCTCGGGGACTGCATGAAAGTTTCGACTTAATTGTCGAGTTGCTTGTGACCTGGCTGGAGCGTTTTGTTTAATGGACATTAACTGTTATGTTATGGCCCACATGGCGTATGCGCAATCAACGGAGATTACTTGGATTTGCCCCCCGAAAAAGGTACGTTACGTATACGCACCGTGCACGTACATAAATGTATAATGTTTGCACAAAGCAAACTTCTAGTGTCTAGATGGTCATGCTGACATGTTGACAGAATGTAACAAGTTCGGTCAACTTTATTTACCAGATTGATGTCGTGTACTTAATACTAATTGATGTACTTACATGTCAAAGTCATGTTTGTGTTTGCCCAAACAAAATGTTTGTTATGATGGCAAAATAATTATGAAAGTGCAACCGCCCCTATGGCATTTTTTTTTTGAGCTTTAATACATTTTTAAATTCAATTCATAATCCCTAAAAAAACATACGTCATGCTTACTTCCCTAATTGAACTCGAAACATTTCCAACATAATTTTGGGCAGAGCCTTCGTTTAATTTTTAATTAATTTCATTGCTCTGGCTTTCCCGCTTTTCCCCATTCCCTCTTTCTCGTTTCAGCTGGCAAGTGTTGACATTTTTCATTTCTGGGTGGCGGCTGGGCATTTTTGATTACTTTTTGCGGTTTTGCGTGCGTGCCGCGGGTGTTGGAAATTGGACATGAATTAGTAATAGATGTATCCCATAGATGCGGACACTACTATCTGACAAATGCGCAGCCGACTGAGGCAGCGGCAGTGGCAGCGACAGAGCAGAAGCTAGCCGGGGCGGCAACAGCGTCTGTTTATCTAGGCAGCCCAACTATTTATAATAAAAGGCTACTACCAGATTAAAAACCAAAATAGATTCTGTATATGCAGCTGCATCATCTGTATCCGAATCCGAATACGAATCCGAATGTATCTATACAATTCGCTTCATTAAAACCGAGCTAAAATCGATTAACTCGACCATGAAATACCCGGCAAAGCGTACAGCAAATAATATAAATAAATAATATATATAAACCATAAAGTTTAACTTCATTTGATATTGTTATCTTTGTTTTTTTCGTCAACTAGGTAATTACTTTGCTCGATCTGTAAACTTTCTATATCCACTCTTGGCAACAGAACTATAATGAATACAATATACCCATATAGTCGGCCGAGTGCCGGGAATAAAAATATAAATAGGTATAAATACTACAAAAGAACAAACAGGCTGGCAAATATTCGCCTCGCAAAACAATGGCACGCAAAGTGAGAAACATTCAAATTAACCATTTTTACATTTTGTATTTACACCCTGGCCGGCCCTCGCGCTCCTCCTGACCTAGCCAAGCTATGTAGAATAAATAAACAGTAATTATAATTGGCTCATTTTAGAATTTGAATTCGATTCGATTCGATTCTCTGCGAGACTGAGTAAGCCCCGGTCTCTGACGTGCGCGTATCGCCTGGTGTAGTTGTGTAGTTGTAGGTGTACGCCTATTAAATTCCCCTCTTATGTACGCAATTGCGAATTTATTCCTCACACGTTCGCCGCACTCCCCATTCGGCGGAGAAATGCAAATTGAAATGGGAAATGGAAATAGGCGGCGGCCAAGCCGATCCGTCAAGTGGTTCGCGATCGTCATCGCGATGATCAGATGGTTGCTCAAGGGAAGTACTTCAAGTACTAATGAGTTCTAAACAGATCTCAAGGAACTATTAATTTGGGTAGAAAAAGATCGATAATTATAGATCAAACTAGAAGCCAATTGAGATAATAAGAGCTTGGTGACTTAAGTTTAGTTTTCTGGAAGAAGAAACTATTTATCAAGGAATATCCTAGAAAAGCAAGTAAGTTAAGGCTTGCTTTCTTAAATATTTAAGGGTTATCTTAAGCCAAGTAACAAGTAAGTTAAGGCATGCCTTCCTAAATATTTAAGGGTTATCTTAAGCCAAGTAACAAGTATTTAAAAAATCTGTATTTGTTTCTATAATACTTCAAATATTTATTAAGCTTATTTTGATCCAAAAACTTAAGACAAGATCTATTACAATTGACTATGCTCAGGAAACGTTCGAAATAACCCACAAATATATCCCAAAAATATCTGCCTGACTTGGCGACGAATTCTAAGAAAATATCCAAGATCCCAGGCAATAAAAAGCTAAACAAATTGATTCGGTTTTATGGCATAAACATATACATATACTATGAGTGATAAGAGCGTGAAAAATATAATAAATAAATATATCCCACAGAGATGAGAAGGAGGGAATATGTGCCCTATGATAAGGCAAAGATATTTGATCAATGGATGGTTTGTGGAATTTTCTTGATAGATCAAAGCAATGTTTATACAAGAGCTACGTATTCGTATCTGTATCTGCAGTTGTTGTATCCCTATCTGTGGCTGCCGTTTTATTGTTTATTTGCTCGCCGTTTGCCGCTTGCCGTTCGCCTTTTGTTATTTCGCTGCTGTTATTTTTTTGTTGTGTATCTTTTCGATTGTTTTTTATTTTGGTTTTCGCCAGAATTTTTATTATTTACTATATTTAGGCAGAGGTCTCATAGATTATAAAGGCAGGCGCAGGCCCAATCTGAGCAATCTGAGCAACAATTAGTCATCGCCGCGCTACGGCACCTGCAAGAAATGCAAAAAAAGTAAATTATTCAATTGCTCAATTGCTCTGCCAGCGTCGACGGCGACAGCGCTGCTAGCGGCGCTGCTAGCGCCGACGGCGACTACGACTGAGGGCCAGGAGGCCATTTGGCGCTGCTGCCGCTTCTGGCATTCGATTGCCATTCGCACAAGTTGCATGTTCAACTCGCGACTCGATTCGGTTTCCTCATTGTTTCTCCGTTTCTTCGCCTCTTTTTTTGTTGATTTTTTTTGTTGGTTGTTTGTTATTTTTGGGCTGGCGTGCGTTGTGCATATTTTAGAAAATCGCTTCCTCCGTGTGCCGTGCAAATTCCTTTTCCACCTTTCCACTCTTACCTTTTTTTAACCCAATCACCGCCCGCCGCCACCGCCGCCGGCGCCGCCCCGTGGGGTGAATTCTAATTAAATGTGCGCGCTAATGCGTTAAACGGTTTCTGCAATTTCTGCCTTTAAGCCGGCCCCTGCACCGTAAAACTGTGTGTGGTGTGTGAGAGGTGTGTGTGTGTGTGGTGTGTGTGCCTTTGTGGAAATTACATTTATAATTACGCTTAATCTGCCGATTACTGTCATCGCACACAGCGGAGCCGAAGACCCACCGCAGCGTTCGCTGACCGCACCTCGGTGTGCGCCAGGTATGTGTCCCGAATAAACATTATTATTGCCCCAAAATATGCCAGAGGAACCAATAATTAGGCAGATCACCCCCGGGGATTGAGGATATATGGGTTTACGCGTTAATTTGCGGTGAGGATGTCTTCGGGAAGGGACTCTCTCTGTGGTTGCTCCGCCATCTATTATGGATCTCAGAGACAAACGGATTTGCGGCTGCCGAAATACATACTACACTGTGGGCAAAAAGTATCGGGAGGATTGAAATTATGAGATAAATAATCAAAGTAAGCGACAGCCGACATGATAATAGAAAGCTTATGGTCCACCCTAATCCGCTTTAATCTCTGGTTAGCTTAACCTGTGGTTTGCCATCACTATCACTAAGTTGCCAAATTATTTTGGTTAAATTAAACACACTCGAAGGGAGCCTTAATTTCAAGTAAGCCTAAGCCGAAGTATATTTATCAGTTAGCTGCCAAAACTTTAACGAAAGGTTAAATTATTTATGAGAGTGATCCGCTTTTACCTCTGGTTAGCTTAACCCAAACATTTATTTTAACAAAGTTGATCTTAGCTTAAAACAAAGTTTATTTATCAGTAAGCTGTCAAAAATTAACCAACTTGTTGTGAAACAAGAGGTCTGTCGAGAGTGAAAACTCTTAGTCAACCCTAATCTCTCTTTAAGCTTTGGTAAGCTTAACCTGTAGTTTGTGGATTTTATTATTTCTGGAAAAATACAAAATAAAACAAATGTGGCATCAACACAATCTGTGTTATTTCCATGAGCTTAAGAGGCCATGAGGCAACCGGCATTGATGGACGAACTGAACGGCCAATTTATTTCATATTGATGGGGCTTTTATGCCAACTTTTTTACAGTTTCTACAGAAGTTTAAATAGTTAATTAAATGAGGCAAAAATAGGCAAGAATTCGTAGCGCCCGAGGCAAGTGTTTATGCATCGCGCTCTCACTTTTTTCCTCCGCCTTCTCTCTATCCTTATGTGTGCCCCAGACACACTCACACACAGAGTGCCTCGAGGCCCGAATGGATAAATACAGTGGCATAAAAACTATAATGAGGGCAAAAAAATAAAAATAAAATAATATATAAAATATATAAAACTTATAACTTAGCTTAGCTGTGCAAATATTTAGTTTAAAAGCCTTTCCCTTTCTTTTTTTTTTATGTCTTCTACATATATTACTTGGGAGAAAATCTCAAACATTTCTGCGAAAATCTTAAAGCTGAGTAATTCGCATTAGGGGAAATTCCTTGAACATGACAGCTTCATGTTTTCCTAATTACTTCATTTTCTCATTTTGCTCACTTTCAGCTATCGCGAATGGCGCTTTCCCTCCAAAAGTGCAAAAGGTGTCTGAATTAACCCCACAGTGCCCCAACCCCAGTCCCCAGCCCCCTCCACCTCCTGCTCCTGCTCGCCAGCGCTCGAAGTAAACAGCATTCGAGGGTAGTGTAAACAATCATTGACCTCGTTCATATTTCTTGGAGCGTTCGCTCATTTGCCTTTGGCCCAAGCCCGAGCCCCAGACGTTGACTCTGCCTGGTCGCAATTAAAATTGTTGTTTAGCTAGTTGCCTCTCTGGACGCCCCTGCCACTCCCCCTTGACCTCTTACAGCCTCCTTTCAGCCCGCCCCCCTCTTAGCCAGGCAGGCAGCAGGCAGTTGGGAACCAATTAGCCGCCGAGA
Organism: Drosophila tani; assembly: GCA_008042535.1. Taxonomy (NCBI): domain Eukaryota; kingdom Metazoa; phylum Arthropoda; class Insecta; order Diptera; family Drosophilidae; genus Drosophila; species Drosophila tani. Next base: position 31,334 of record VNJO01012521.1, on the reverse strand, counting down.
AAGAGGCAAATATCTGATTCTGTTGCGATTCCTCGATTCCCCTCTCTTCCCATCTTCCCAGCCAAATGATGATGAGCATAAAGCACAAAGGCAAGAAGCCAGAAGGAATTGTAAGGAATCAGGAGCCGCAGAGCTGAAAAGAGCCAAATCACGATAGGCTCAACGGCAAAGACACAGAAAAGTGAAACAATCAGGGGCACTGACTGCACTGGCTAACCGAATATTGCATATGCTTTTATTGGTTAAAATATTTATTCGGGCAATTGTAATATTTATAATTAAATTTGTAATTATTTTGGTACATTTTCATTCGATTTGAAAGGTTAAGGAAAAAGGATTTCCTGGATTAGACTTAGTACATATACCTCTATGGCTTTTTTATTCACTCACAAGATCCACAAATATCCATTTTTATAATTGGTAATTATAAAAGAACATAGTTTAGTTTATCATATAGCTTTTGTTGCCACTATTTTTCCATAGGGCATCCTTGCCTTGGCCGGAGGAAAAAGAGGCAAGTTTAAGCGGCATATCCCTTGGTCTGGGCCCTGGCCCGTGGCCCAATATCGAGGCAGGCAATCAAGGATAACGCGCATTATCCCGAGGCCCACATATGGAAGGAAATGAGAGTCGGCGGGGGGACATGGGGTCAGCGGGTTGGAAATTGGTATTTTGTGTGTGTGCGTCGCTGCGACGCCAGCGGAGCGCTGGTTTAGCATTTTTATGTATCCCGACCCCGGGACTTTTCCCCGGACACAACCCCTATCCATCGCCAGCGCCTGTCGTGGCCTAGAGAGACATTATGTAGTTGGCTTTATCGCAAACGATTTGCCAAACACAATATGACGTCGACCAGGACCAAGCCCAAGCCCAAGACCTAAAACAAGAACAGGACCAAGTCAATGGCAATGACAATGGCCTGGCCTGGACCACAGAAGCATACACGATAGTTGAAAGGCGACAAAAGTGTGGCGAGTAGAATGGAGTCTATAATTCCCAACTGGTTAGTTGGCAAGTCCAGATAATTAGCATTCTAAGGGGTTACCTTTTAATTTGGCATATTTTAGGGATACACTGAGTTCCTTGAACAAATTCTGGACTACATTTAAATAGAATTTGTGTTATTTCTTAAAGTTCTCAACTGCCTAGTTGGCAATGCAACATAATTAGCTTTCTAAGGGGTTACCTTCTCTTAGGATTACACTGAGTTGCTTAAACAAATTCTTAAAAAAATGTAGATAGAATTTTGTCTATTTGTAAAAATTCTATAATAAATATTCTATATTTCGCAACTGGTTCAAAAAAATGCTTGAAATCTTTAAGAACGAATACTTCGAGAAAAGTTTTCGAAATCCTTGCAAAATTTCTAAAACTTTAATAAAATTCCAAAAAGATTTCAACTTTTTTTTACATTATTTTTATTTTATAATTATTTAATTTGTATTTTATATGCGTGCCTATATTTTCCCTCTTTCTACTCTTCGATTTTTTCGCTTTTGTCGCCTGTTTCTTAATATTTTTTTTTTTAGTATTTGTCTTTATGCTCCTTTCACGGCTCCCTTCACTGCTCCTTTTTGTTGTTGCGGCGTTGGAGGCTCTTGTTTACTTGACGCTGCTGACTTTTTGGGGTTCTTCCACCGTTTATATGGCGCATAAAATTAATAATAACAACAAATGGCGCAGAGAGGGATGAGAATGGCGCTGACGATGGAAATGGGAAATGGTAGAAGAAGGGGCGGCAAATGGTGGAAATGGAAAAGCTTTAAAGCCTTAAAGGCTTTTAGCTCAAGAACAAGAATAGTTACGTTACCAAAAATATATACCAGTCTCTCTCTCTCGTCATCAATTAGAGCTGAGTTTTTAATATTTTGAGCGAGAGCCAAATCAGTTGCAAGTTGCTATTGAATCCCTACTCAAATATTAAGCATACGCCACGTTGCCTCTCGAATGTCTGTGTGTGTGTGTGTGTGATGCTGGCGCCGGCATTTGGTGAAGTGTCTGGAAGCTGTCGCCTCTGGCTGGGAGCCGGGACTCGGGGGTATCAGGACTGGGGGGTTGGCTGTAGCATCGAGCGCACCCGTTCACACGACACTTCAAGCGGCACTCCTGGCCCCTTGTCGGTTCCCGTTGTTGTTGCCACTCTAGAAGGGCGTCTATTAATTTTCATAGCGCAAGCATTTCCCAATACTCGTCGTCTTATGAGGCACTTCCTCGTCGTGAATTACCCGACACACTCGCAAACACTCAAATTAAATAATTTTGCGCTTAATTATTTTTCGGCGTAACATTTGGGCAGGCCCGTGGGTGTGGGTGGGGCTGCTAGCCGCTTTTAAATGTTTAATTGTTTTTTAATTTGTATTTCAATGTGGCAGGCGGAATTCCACATGCAAGCACTGACAGCTCGCGTCTGGGGTATATTCTTGATACCTTTCCTGAACAGGGATGAGGCACTTCCAGGCACTCTGTACAGATTGATTTGCCAGTATCTTCTCTGCACCCCCTTTGCGTGTGTGTCTGCATAATTTCCATTTGAGATTTATGCACTTCGCTCTGCAATTGCTTTCCCTCTTCATTGTTTTTGCCCCATTTGCCTCAGTTTTGAGCTCAGTTTCTCAGTTTCTGTTTACTTCGTAGCCAGTTTTTATGGCCGTTGATTAGCATAGTGTTAGTGGCACGCATTTAAATGCAAGAGCCTTGAGTTTTTCCTTCCTTCTTCCCTCTCAGCTCTCAGCTTTCAGTTTTCCTGAATTTAAGGACTTTAAACTGAATGCCGAGTATCTGATCGTCGAGGGCTCTCTACGTTGTTTGGTGGTTCTTTATGCAACGCGCCGCCGGCACTCGCCAAAAAACTTAACATAAAATTTTGTCGGCTCCGCCTAGTGCTCCGACTGCTCCTTAGACTCAGCCTTAGTTTACCCTCGGAGACCGCCCCCGAAAATCCAGCCAAGCCATGTGCAGTGTGCGCACTAATTACAGCAAGGTCGCTGCACTAATTAACAATGGCTTTGAGGCAGTTTAACGATACGCTCACTCTTGCCAAGAGAAATGCAAAAAAGCATTCCTGGAAATTAAAGAGACTTGGCTTAGCCAGTGGGGGAAAGTCCGCCTAGACCCACGCTGCGTATGATAAATATTTGAGTTTCGTGGCCCATTGCTGATAAGTGACTCCCCTAACTTGAACGAGAGGAGGTTGACCACAGTGCTTATGATGAATATTTTTACTGATTTCATACTTTTGGTTGCTTAAAATATATAAGCTTCTGAAAGTTGGGATATATATACCTAAATGAATAATTATCCAGCCAAATATACGCCATAGTGATATGGGATTTAATTTTAATAGGGCTCTTCTCGCATGTAAATTATGGTTTCGTTTAATCCTTTTTATACCCGTGCAGAGGGCCATGTCCGTCTGTCTGACCGTCTGTCTGTCCGTCTGTCTGACCGTCTGTCTGTCCGTCTGTCTGACCGTCTGTCTGTCCGTCTGTCTGTCCGTCTGTCCGTCTGTCTGTCTGTCCGTCTGTCCGTCTGTCTGTCCGTCTGTCTGTCTGTCCGTCTGTCTGTCCGTCTGTCGGTCCGTCTGAAACATTTTACATGTAAAATGTAAAATTTACAACACTTATAAAAATCTAATTTTTTTTTCATAAATGCATTGTATAACTACAATTTATGATGAATGTTTTTAATGATTTCATACTTTCGGTTGCTTAAAAAATATAGCTTCTGCAATTCTAAATAAATATTAATAATTTCTGAACAATAATAATAAGTTATAAAACATAATCAATACAGTTTCTGAAAGATTGTTTTTCATGTTAGAATTTCTTTAAATATTTTTGGAAGTTAAGTAAGAATAGCAGACCAAACTTTCTTTGGCTTAAGTTATAACTTTTCCATTTGTAGATGGAACCTTTAACTTAGTTAGGAACATATTAAGGAATAAGAAACTGCTATATTTGCGACAATTTATATTTTTTCCCCCCTCCCTTTGGATACCAAAATTCATTCATGATAAACATTAGCGTTGTTTATGCGCTGATAAGCGGGGCGACGATACAGGTGCCCTTCTCTTTGTGGGCTAGGGAGGGAGGGAATTGCGTTGGCGTGAACATCGCTGATTTAATGCGATTAGATTAGATGAGATTTTTCGTTTCGTTTCGTTTCGTTGCGGTGTCCTGGCGCCAAAAACCTCCCAGCTGTGAGGAAAGCTCCCCTGCAGCGCGAGCTTTTTGCTCGCCAAGCGAAAGCTTCGTGGTAAGTAGCCGAAAGAGAGAGAGGCGAGGCCCCAAAGAGAGCGAGAGGGAGGAGAGAGCGTGTGAGCTAATGCTCGTAATGTCGAATTACTGGCGTTCCCTGTCCGCCTCGTGTGCCTCGTGTATTTTTACAACCGAACGCTGGATATTTTTAAGCCGCTGCCTTTTCTTGTCAGACTCACCAGCACACACACAAGCACAGGCACAGGCACAGGCACAGGCACACGTATGGCACACATGGCCACATGGCTGTGGCACATATTAATGCGCTAATATTACGCATACGGCACGTTGCTCCCATTTCGGCCATGTGCGTTTCGTTTGTTAGCTGCGGGAGGGGGGACGGGGGGGAGAGAGGGGCCTTCCTGCACAGGTGCGCGCAAATGAATACAAATGAAAATTGAAATGCGTTGACCGCAAGCAAAAAAAAAACTGAGAAAAACAAAAAAAAAGGAATAAAACTAGGAAAAACCAAAAAAGAAAAAAAGATAAAAAAGGAAATAAGAAAGAAAAAAACTAAGAAAAAACCTGAAAAGTAAAAAAGCAAATAGGATGCTGGGAGGAGAACTGTCAGGGGCGCACTTAGCGATGCCTCTTGGGTTTAATTTAAATATTATCGGATGCAGCCGCCATTTCGTGATCAGATTCAGGGCCGTGGCAGGCCCGAGGACATTCACCAATTCTGACAACAATCTTTCCCATTTGTGGGGATTTCTGGTGTGACCAGAACGCCCCGGGAGACAAAAAGACAGAGAGAGAGGCTGTGGCTGTGGCTGAGGCTGAGGCAGAGCCAGAGCCAGAGGCCCCAAGTACAATAAGCCACGAATTTATTTATTTATTTAAACTACTCGAGCGATATCTGTGTTGGCTTAGCTGGTTTCGCCACCATTCCAGCAGAGCAGGCTTCGTCCTCCGGCTGCTTCCGGCTGCTGCGACGACGATGACTGTGTGTTTGTTCTGCAGAAAGCTCTGCGGGATGAGAGTGCTGGCGAAGGAGGTAGCCTGTAGCCCGTAGCCCGTAGCCCGTAGCCCGTAGCCCATAGTCCGTAGTCCGCGTCCGCGTCGTCAAACTTCGTCGGCTTCGGCTCGTATCAGCAAGGACATTCGACCTACTGTTGATTGCGCTCCGCTCCGCTCCGAACCGAAGCTTTTCAGTTGAATATCAGACTGTGCCACGAACGGAACGGAAAGCCCCGAGTCCGGAGCATCGAGAGCATCGAGAGCACCAAGAGTCCCGAGTTCAAGTCTATCAGAGTTCCCAAGTAGCCAGTAGCCAGTAGCCAGTATCTAGTGTCTAGTGTCTAGGATCCAGTATCTGATAGTATATCCAGATATCCAATATCCAGAGTGACAGAGTCCCGAGTCCTGCAGCCGGAGGAGTACTCAAACCGGTGTCGCCGCATCCGCCTCCTGCTATCTTTTTTTTTAATATTTTCTGTTGTTGTTTACTTGGTGCGGAGCTCTAGCTGTAAATGTAATAAAACCAAATTCGAAAAACCACAAAAAACCGCAGACGAAGACGGAGGCGAGAAGGAAATCAGTTTAAAATGTAAGAAAAAAAAAACGAAAAAATAACAAATAATATTTTGCAGCTATCCCATGTTTTGTTTGTTTGTTTGGTTTTGTTATTTTGTTGGTTGTTGCAAAGGGCTTAAGCCGGGGCAAATATTGCTCAGTCAAGTGCGAGGCCTTTGCCTGCGCCAGTTGATGTCCTGTCAAAGTGGCTCCTTTATTGATAAAGCCACACAGCCACAAATACCCTTGAACACACACACACACTCGCCCTCACAGAGCGGGTAAAGTCTGACAACTTAACGACTTACTTAGGCAAAGAACCAAAAAAGCAAGGGGAACGAGCCTGCTGGAAAAGGTACGTGCACCGAAGAACACCGAAAAACACCCGAAAAAGTGTTGAGTGGGGTGGGGGTGAAATAGGGTGCCTGGGCTGGGGCCGAGCCTAATAGACTGCCCAGGCAGCCCATAAAAGGGTACAACACTCCCACCCACCCACCTCCCTGGAGACTCTGGAGGAGTGCTAAAATATTCACCAATATTTTTGCCACCAATGTTTGTTTCGCCGCCGATCTGTTCTCTTTGACATGGGTTTAATCGAAATAATATTTGCCTATTTGCCAAACAACAAAAGCTACAGGGCGACAGTCTAGGTGAACGTGGGTTATCTTTATCTTAAATATGATTATGGGCTATGGAATCGGGCTGTGTTAAAACTATTTTACAAGTAACTGGGTAAGAAATGGGCAAGGATCTTACTCCTACCTCCTAAAATAACATATTTTGAGTTTCCAAATATTAAAATTGGGATACTTATCCATAAATTAATAATTATCTAGACGAATGTACGTCTTAGGTATATGTGATTTGTTTTTAAATGGGCGGTTTCTCGCATGAAAATTATGGCTTCGTTCCTTACTCAGATAGATTCAAAACCCTTACAAAACTAATACTATTAATACATTTCGATATGCTGAAACCAATTTATCAATCTATTTAAATTTTATAATTTTAAAATTATTTTTTAGATATATTTCCGATATTCTGCAGATTAAATATCTTCCAATTTTAATTTTATTATATTAAAATGTTTTTTTTAAAGATACGTTTTCGATATTCTGCAGATGAAATATCAATCAAATCGATTTTTATTATTAATTAAACGTTTTTTGAATAAATCGTCGATATTTTGAAGCCGAATAATCATTCAATTTCGATTTTATTATTAATAAAACATTCTTCGATTTAATTTTCGATATTCTGAAACTTCAAATCATTTGGTATTTATTATATTAAAATGTTTTTTTAGAACTAATTTTTATTATTCTAAAGCTGAATTATCAATCAATTTTTGGATATATTATTTATAATTTTTTAGAATTAATTTTCTATATTCTCAAACCGAATTGTCAATTAATTCGGATTTTATTATTAACAAAATAAAACATTTTTAACAATTAATTTCCGGTTTGGTTAGTTTTTTGACAGGAACGAGTTTGGCATAACATTTTTTATAACATATTGCCGAGCCACATTTTTTTTTCAAGCAATAACTTTTATTGAAATAAATTGCTTAAAATGTATACACTAAACACATACTATAAATACAATTTAGTTAGGATTAAAGCAAACGAAAGTATGCTTTTAATAGTAATTCATTAGTGGCAAGAATCTTTAACTGACTCCAAACCATTTTTGGAAAATTTCTGGCAATCAGAATTGGCTTAAAACCAATTATTAATTGTAAAATAAATAAAACTATACTGTCGAGGATTGCATATTAGTTGAAAATAAATTCGAAAAATTATAAATAAGTCTGAGATCTTAGTAAATATGGTAAAAAGGTAATTAGTATTCGATTTTAGGAATTTTTCTGCAAGATATTGTGTAAATACTTAATATTAACTAAAGAAATTTCTAGAAGATGTTTACCATTTTATGGATACAAAGAGTATTATTCTAGTCGCCTTTCTAGGTGTATTTATGTTTTTTTTTTTTGGTTCTGCCTTGTTCTCTGCTGTCCAATGGAGGCTTCATCCTCGTCTCGCTGTTGCGCTTTCGAGGCGGCAGACGACGTCAGCGATTCGGGGCTCCGAATACGCCATAACACACCGTTCCCACTTGCCACTACCCACTTGCCACTTGCCACCTCCGTCGTTTTCGCCTTCGCCTGCTCGCGTGGCTTACGAAATTGAATGAAAATAATCAAATCAAAATGAAAGAGGTTATGTAAATTTCGCTCACGTGTGTGTATGCTGTGCTGGTGAGGCCTGAAGCTGGTTTGGTGTGGGAGTGGGTGTGTACGTCCTATCCCGTTACGAAAGTAACTTTTATTACTAATTTCTAGCTCTGCTTTCTCCACTTCTCCACTGGCATTTGCATAATTCACCGGGCCAAAGTTAATAGCCAGACACATGAGATCCCGGCCAACTTTCTGGGCGTAAATAAGCCAACTTTGGGCTAAAACTAAACACATAACAAGGCAGGGCAGGATGAGTGAAAGGCTGTAGGTAGGCTGTACTCGGGTAACTAAGGATGGCAGCTAGGAATAGGATAAAAGGATTCTAGGATAGGAAAAAATATGTAGATAAATCAAATAAATAAGCAGCAGCAGCTGACGAATCAATCTTCAATCAAGCACAATGGCCAGCCATCACTGGCGACTTTTGAAGTTTCCTTAGCGACAATTTGCCAAAAAAAAAAATACACGAAACGAGTAAAAAGGAATAGAATGTGGTCGGAACAAAACACAACTTCCTGCGTTCAAGAAAACTTTTGGCTGGCTGCCCGAAAAGTGCAATTTTTTAGTTTCGCCGAAGAGGCAACAACACTTTTGTTGGGTGTCTCCTTCCTGCGTCGAATGGCGTGAATAATTGTTAGCTTAAAAATTCCATTAAAGGACGCGTCGTCTCTCGGCCAACTCTTTAAGGTCTACCAACGGCTTATCATAATCCTAATTTACGAAACTAATTTAAAGCTTTTGCTAAAGTTTAGAAATTGCGATTTTCAACCAGAACCAGAACCAGAAAACTTTGTTCGAAATTGAGTATTCATAATTTATGGGTTCCGGGAAGTCGGTTCATTTTCAGTGCTCGTTCGTGCTCAGTGCTCTCCCCTTCCGAAGTTCGACTTGGGCTGCCTATTCAGGGCTATTGACTAATTTACTTAGCTCAAGTTTGATCGAGTTTGGTTGCCCCACCGAAGCAATTAAAGCAAGCAAAAAAAAGGATGGAGCTGGGAAATTCTGTAACGCTTTGTTCCAAAGTTTCCTGGCCCTGCCTTTGACTCGTCTCTCTCTGTCTGTCTCTCTTGCGAAAATACCAAACAAATTAGCATTAGAACTCCACCGTTGCTGTCTTCGCAAACTTGTTTACAAGTCGTTTGGCAATTATTCAATTCAATGGCAACGCCGATGGCCATTTTATATAATTTTCTGCGATGAGGGGGAAAGTTGGGGAAATGCATTTAGAGCTGGCCGGAAATCGCGTAATGCCCCCCGACGGCTCCGACATCCAGGTGGAGTCGGTAATGAAGGAGTCTGAGTCTGAGTCTCTGAAATGAAGTAGGAGGAGGAGCTAGCTAGGACGAAGGCGCCTTAAAGTATGGTCAATTTTCTTTCCTTTCAATTTCCGACTCTGACAGACAGACACGGACACGGACATTGCAACTGAGACGTGGGAAGCAGGACTCAGAACGCAGAACGCAGGACGCACGACACAAGACGAGGACATGGCGGACGCCCTAAGCCGTTGGCACAAACAACTTCCGAGGGCAGAAGGAGGAGGGTGCCAGGAAAATAGCAGGGATTGAGAAGGCAAAAAAACAGGGGGTTGGTAAAAAGTTAGAGCGGGGGAAGCCAGAAGGGAAGGTGGCAGGAAAAGGGACGGCTTAGGGAAGGGGAACAGTATGGAGTTTGGGAAACAGAAGAACAGACACCAGAGGCCAGTCGAAAGGGACACGGCTCTGTGGACTGAAATGTGGACGTGGCCTCCACTACTCCTTAGCTGATGTTGCATCATCAGCGTGACCCCTGACCCCTCATCACCTTGACAACATTTGCCCTTTTTAGCTGGAATTCTAGACTATTTTTGCCACTGCATTCAAAGGAGGTTGAGGAATGGGGAACTGCCTAAAATGTCTCCTTGGGCGCGTCGGGCAGGAATCACCTTTCACAGCTCCTTATTGTGCCTTAGATAATTCATATCCTGGCTCTGGCACCCAATTTCATAATTTTGTTTTAGAGATTTCTGTTCAAGAGATAAAACTATTACAAATGTTTGTGTATTTTCCCTTTATGGATTACCAACACTAATGGCTTATTTTATCTCAGTCTTGGCAATTCTGGCTTCCTTTGGTGGAAGGTTTATATTGCTTGTTTAGATAAATACCAGGTTTTTGTTTGTATTTTCCTTCAGAGTCCTTTATGTTTGTCAAGAGAAGGAGAGTTTGTTTGATTCTGATATTACTTTTAATTATAATAATATTATACACAGTCAGTATTTATATAATTATTACGTTGCATCCGGCTCGAAGGACCATATGTTGGTTCCCTCCAGAAAATGAATAACTTTTAGCTGCTCCGGTTTAAATCTCCATATATGTAGATATATTCAGTAATACCAAAATCTTAATCACATTATCTTAATCCTAACAAACAAATAATATCGTAGACATCACAATGCCTCGCATGCAGACATTTTCTATTCCGATTCTAGTAATTACAACTCATTGGCATACATTTTTAAAGGATATACGTATCCAATTGTTCGCTGTTGAAGTTGTAACTTCATTGTTCTGCCTTCGTCGGTTGCTGAATAATTTATATGGCTTTCGGAGAGTGGACCCTGGGCTCCGGCCGCCGGTTTAATTTTCCTTTCTGTCCAAGGCCGATCCCCGCCGCATTTCTCTCACTGTCAGCAGTTAACTTTGGGCACATCCGCCGAGAATTGTTGTCGTCGTCGTCGTCGTCACTGCGGCCTGTCCACACGTTGACTGGATTGTGGATGTGGAACTGGGAATTCCATCAAAAGTTGCCCTCTGCTGGGCTTCTTTGCCAGCTCCAGAGCTTCCGCAGAGCCATCAAAATTTGTCCGCAACTCGTAAAAGCGGCGAGAAATATGAAAATGGCAAAATGGCGAATGGCAAATGGCGGGATGAATCTTTTTACGATTGCCTTATGCAAGTTTCTGTCTAATTTGTCATGATTTCTTCGAGGACGCAGCAGCAGCGCCTAATTATGGCTCTGTTGTTGCGGCAATAAATTATTATTATGGCACACACGCGAGGGGGTGGCCAAGGGGTCCATTGCCAATTCAAAGTCAATTAAAGTCTCACGCTATTTGCTTGTCAAGTGGCAACAGGGAATTAAAAAAGTTTTCTCTGGGAAATTATTAAAATTTTAATTACGCAACTCTGCGGAGGAAACTCGTAGACATCGCTCTGTCGTCGCCTGCCATTGTCGTCGTTACACAAAAACTGCAAAAGGTAAAGAAAACAGGACGAAGGCTACTACCTCAAGCCGACTGCTTGATGCCCTCTTCTAAGGCAAGCCTTGAAGGGATTCCTTGGAGTTATCTATAATATTAAGTTTCAAATAAAAATAAGTAAACTAGTTTTTTAAAGGCCTTAAGCTAAATTTTGTTTCCATATATTATTACATTTATTATTATTATATATATTAATTAAAATAATATATACTAAAAACTTCCTAATAGGAAATCCTGAGTAAGATTTTTCCTCAAAAAATGCCTAAAAGAGTGCCAGAAATATAGCTTTAAAAACAACTTAACAAAATAAGCTCAAGTAAAGTTTAAGTTCTATAAAATATACTGGCAAATAAGGAGCTATTTAAGTCCCTGGAAGTGAGTAGTTTTTATTGCCTTAAATTTTCTCAAAAATCCTCAAGCAAACGAGTATTTTTTTTAAAGCATAATTTCCATAAAAATCCTCAAGGAAATTAATACAATTTTGAGTGAAATTTTCTCAAAAATCCTCGAGGAAATTAATATTTTTTTTTTGGTGAAATTTCTTCAAAAATCCTCAAGGCAATGAGTAGTTTCGGTTTGAAATTATTACTCAAAATCATTGGTGGTTTTTGTCGCCGGCTTAAACTCCCCGGTAAAGTCCATTCAGAAGTAGCCGTAGGTCTCGGGCCCAACCGAGTTTAGTTGAGTTGAATGATGCACTGACGACGGCTGGATCTGGGGGGACATGGAGGAGGGAGGACCTGGCGGACCTGAAGGACACTGTGCCACCCACCCACTCATTGTGCTGCGGCTGCTGTTGTCGTTGCGGTTGTTCCTTGCCTTGTTTTCGGCGATGTTCGGGGTGGTTCTGGTGGGAGGTTCTGGGATGCTTAAGGTGTGTGTGTGTGTGCTAGCGTTGACGTGCTTAAATACCAAAGTACCCAACGCTCTGTGACCAAGGCAGGGATGAATGCGATGGGGCGATGGGGGCAGGTGCAACAACACTAGATGAGTGACGCCCTCGCCCTCTCAGCACATGCAGTTTTCGGGCACTTTGGGATGACTATCTTTAATCTGCCACCACTTGTACTTGCAGATCGAACCCAGGCCCAATCCGGATAAGACACGCTTCCCCAATTACCTGTCACCGCTACCCCGGCTGGGTGACTGACTACTGACCCACTTGGATTCCCCGCCGGGAATCGGAGGCGCAGCACCAGCAGCAGGCAGAGCATCGGCAGAAGCATAACCCCCAACCGGCCTTCGCCATGGGCAAGAAGAACTCGAAATTGAAGCAGGACACCATCGATCGGCTGACAACAGACACATACTGTGAGTGCATATCCCCTATCCCCTAACCCGTATCCATGCTCGGCCACAAATCATGGCCGGGTGCGTTGGCTCTACTGCCTTGAACTCCCCAGGATGATTTGCGAGCCGGTCGCCGGTCTCCGTCTCCTGAAAGCCTTTTTGGCAGCTCCAAACGCGGGCAAAGTGAGCTTCATCCATATATCAGAGCGAAAAGTTTCTACACTTTTCCGGGAAATGCGCAATTTAGCTAGCTGGTCATTCATTTTTTATACCCTTGCAGAGGGTATTATAATTTTGACCAGATGTTTGCAACGCAGTGAAGGAGGCATCTCCGACCCCATAAAGTATATATATTCTTGATCAGCATCACCAGCCGAGTCGATCTAGCCATGTCCGTCTGTCTGTCCGTCTGTCCGTCTGTCCGTCTGTCCGTCTGTCCGTCTGTCGGTTTCTACGCGAACTAGTCTCTCAGTTTTTGAGCTATCGAGCTGAAATTTTCAGCATAATCTTATTTCTTTAGCACGCAGTATATATGTCGGAACGACCGAAATCGGACTACTATATCCTATAGCTGCCATAGGAATGATGGCGAAATTAATGTAAAAAAAAATTTAACTTCTCTGTTTTTCAACGAATTTCTATAAATTTTGAGATATAGCAGTTTTTTAAGGTTCCAGAATTACGGTTTTAATTTCATTAAGATCGGTCCACTATATCATATAGCTGCCATAGAAGCGATCGGTCCATTTATATGAAAATGTAAAATTCTACATGTAAAATGTAAAATTTACAAAATTCGATGTTTTTTCAACATTACTAAAATGGTTCGATTTTCAATGATCCAAATGCAGACTGCAAGGGTATACCAATTTCGGTTTACCGAAGTTAGCTTTCTTTCTCGTTTTAGAATGTGGTCATCAAATTCCATTTTACTTACCCCGACCCTTTTTGGCTTTTTATAATGCGAAAGTTAAGTGAATTGTCTAGTAATTGAGGATTGAATAATAAATAAGGTCAAGGTATTCGAATTTTAATTGATTTTGTAGTCACAGAAAGCTGCATTTACCTTGATATTCAATTATCTTCCTTTGTCTTACTTAACCCAAGGACATATTATCAAGGTTAAGGTTAACAATTTCAACTCAAAGTCCCATAAAGCCATTGAAATGTTCCTTTTATATAAAAAACTATAGTTCCTTGATTTAGATAGTTCAATTAAATTCCCATTGAAATTCATTGCCATATGGAGACAATTTTGAATTCTTCTCTTTTCTTAGATAGGAAAGTGTTTAAATTGATGCAATTAAGATTTATTTTAGCAGATCAAGTAAAGAAATATCAAAGATAAAGTAAAGAAACTGGGAGTAAATATTAGGGATGTATGTATATCGGGAGAAAAAGTCTGAAATGATATATTGAAGATATATATCATAATGTATGAATTATTAATAGTTTAAATATCGATAGATATTGCCTTAGCGTTGAAATATCGATATTATCAATGTTTTAGGAAAATTGCCAGTGTTTGCTCTTGTCCTTTAATGTAATTTATTTTAATTAAATTTTTTTAATTGTAATGTGTTTATTGATTTGCTACATGAAACAGAATATCCATATATCGCACATATTTATGTATAATTATAATTATGTATAATTATAATGCAACGTTACAATATCGATTTAGTATCGATTAGTATCTGTTTAGTATCGATTTATCGATATTTTCTGCCATCTCTGGAAAGTGTTCAAAAAACAACTTGTTTTTATCTTCAAAGTAAGAATAATTCAAGTCAAAGAGCGAGCGAGATAAAGGTTTAAAGGTAATATAATTTAATGGTTTCTTTTCAAATACATTTTTACTCAAATTAAGTTTAAATATTTCTCAAAATTCTCTCTGTGCTGGCATGGCTTTCCATTGGAATATCACCAATTTGCCAGTCCCGCCGCCTTTAAATACAAACTGTGAAACTGTTCGAATCTGAATTGCCGAGTATCATACTTATACCATATATAGGAATATGGCGTGTTGTGATGGCCCCCGGGTCCTCTGTTCCACTTAATTTTCTATGTAATTTCTCCTGGACATATGGAGAGGCAGGAAGGGAAACGAAACACTTTCCGTGGAGCATGCAGTTTTATATATTTTCTAATAGTTGCACATGCCAGTGTGCCCTGGGGGGACGGCAACAACTATGTTCATTCCGAGCACCGTCCTTCGCATTTCCCATTTTCCACTCCCCCGATCCCATTTTCCCCATTTTCCACTTACCTCTCTGGGCACTCCTGCATTGCTCCATTGCTCTCTGGCGCTTGGCGCTTCGATTGCAGTTTAAGCGCTCAGCTATGAGCTTTAAGAGTTTTCTTTTATTGTTTATTGCCTCCAGTGCGGCCGCCATAAGTAGGCAATACTTTTCCTTTATCCCCATCGCATCGCATCGCAAGTGTGTGTGTTTGCCTGGTTGCCTGCCTGGAAAAGTACAGTGCGTAGCAGGCCGCTTTATGGGCCATTCGCATTATTCGAAACTCCATTGAATTGGCTTAGTTTCCGATTAGCGGTTGTATATTTTATGGCCATAAGTTGAGGGACATTTGGTTTGTCAAAGGAGTCGTTAAGCTGTCAGAGGCGGTTCATTATATGGAGATTCATGGCCCTGGTTTCTAAGCAAATATTATATTTCGAAATGCAATTGAAAGGAATATTGAGAGAATTCATTAGCATTGGAGTTAGTAAATTTATGGACTTGTTTTTAAGAGAATATGTGGGTTATTTAAGGTTAATATATTAAAGTAAATATTAGGAGTATTTTGTAGTTAAGCTGTTGACCCCATCTAAGTAGATTCTTTAAAATATATAGTGGTAATCACTTAAGTACCAAGCGATTCCACAGCTTTGTTCTTCTTGACTTTCTGTTTAATGTCTCGAATAATTACCCGCGCCACTTTGAACCCTTTCAGACTTTCAGACTTTCAGACTTCATGTTAATTGTCGGTCTATAAAATGTCATGGGTGGCTGCGAAAAAGAAGGGGGGTGGCAACCACATATGGAGGCATTAAAGAGCCTGGAAGGGGGCAGGACAGGACAGGACGAAGAAATAACAAGCTGAAATGTGTGCAACATTTGATTACTTTTTGCCGCCCCTTAGGTCTCCTGCCTGCCTGCCTGCCTTTCCGCATTTTTTTCACCCCCTTTTTTACTCGTCTTTTGCCCCTCTTCCTGGCGCAGCATGCATGGCTTTCATGTCAATTTCTGTTTGTTTTACGCTTCGACAAACAGTCGCAGGACGAGGGCTGGGGGCCAAATCGCTTATAAAACTAAAATGCATGACCCTTGCCAAGGGACTCGACACCCCTCGCTCCTCACTCCTCACAGCCTGCGACACGCTGCAGCAATGTCATATTGCAATGTGGCATTCGGAACCGCATTCATTTGGTTTTGGCACATCCACTTCGCTATGAAAACAGACGGGAAATGGAAAATGGAAAATGGAGGGAGGATTTGGGAAAAAGATGCTGTTTCTGTGTCCTGTTCTGTTCTGTCCTGGCCTGTGATAGCTCCTCCCAGCTGATTTCGCACGCATTGGCTGGCACTCGAAATTCACTTCAATGTTGGAATTATTATTTCACTTGTTGTGTTCGCTATTCCCTGTTTAGTCAGGGTATGATGGTGTAAGGGTGTGAGGGTGTGAGGGTGTTAGGGGAGCCCTCAGCCGGTCCTTACATTTTGTCTGGCATTTAGCAGTGGAAATCAAAAGTGTAAAAGCAATAAGAAAAGCAGAGCAGAGCAGCAACAGCAGTGCCTGCTCTGTGACTTCAATTAATTTATAATATATACCTATATATATAATAATATAATAATAATAATAAACTATGAATTATAAGTTTAACCAAGCTGAAAACAAAGTAAAGAAATACCTAAGGTTTTAAAAACCCCCAACGAAAAAAATGTCAAAAAGTAAAATTGAATTTTATTTATGTTTTAAAATTTTGTAGCATAGTTTTTGGCACCTTTTCAAGGGATTTTAAAACCCTTATTGAATTTCTTCATTTAAAATGATAAATAAGTACATCTACACTGAGGGAAAACCCTTCTCAGCGTTTTCAAAATCAGACCAAGAATAAAAATGCCAGAAATGAGAAGAAGAATTCTCAATGAGCATTTTTTATTTAAGAAAAAGTTCTTACGATTTTAAACACGAATCGTTTGATTTTAAGAAATACAGACTTAATTTTATATGTTAAATTTAATAGTTAAATTATCTGAATATAATTATATACATTTTTTTAGACACACTCCACATTTTTCTCTCATCTCAGCTCTCCAGTCTAGCACTCTACCAAATGCTCCATTTCAGGAAAATCAAAGAGGGCATTGGCCGAATCTCTTTTCTCTCTCTCGTTTCCGTATCAGGTCCCTCCTCTTGAAGCTCCAAATTGAGAGTCCTCTCGACTTCAAGAATGTCTCTTCCAAATAAAGTGAGAGGAAATGTTTTGGTTTTCCAAAACGCTCTTAATTTGTCTGGGTGTACTGTGACCCCATTTTCCGTGGTGTAAGCAAAGAAATCACAAGACGTTCAAAGTGAGTGGAAGTCGTCGCTTTGCCCCACAGTGCACTGTGCACACACATGTTGTGTATAATTTGCTAATGGCGCCCGGAGTGGGCCAGTGGGGCCCCATCCGGTCGTCCTGCCTGCACTGGGCATTCAGTCATTGACTCAGTTAGTCGCTCCAGTGCAGCTCTGTTCAATTCCGACTGCCATTCCCCGGCTGCTGCTGCTGCTGCTTGTTTATAGACGCAAATTGATAAAGCAACAAACAGAAAGCGATTCGCCAGGGGAGCAACTGGGGCTGGGGCTGGCCTTATAACGACATTAGAAAATTGCCGATCGATGGGAAGTTATGATGTGCTGGCAGCGACGTTTTAGCATAATGGCAACAATGAGGGGGAATCGGCTGGCAAACTCAATCAGAAGGCAACTGAACTGCTAATTTGCGAAATGATCGGGTTGCAGTCGATGCACTTAACAATGGCCACAATGGCTCCTTGGCCGGGAAAGGAACAAACGCAATCAGTACTGAGGGTCGTATCCAGGGGTTTGAACAGAAAACGGAAATTACAGGCATCCAGACATATTCGGGAGTGCTTTTTAAATCTCAAGAATACATCAGGGCGCCTAGGAATAGGCTTGGAAATTTTTTGCGCTTGGTCATTGGAGAAACTGTTGTTAAATAAATTATTTATATCCTCCGCTTCTCTTCTGTAGTTATATTTTACTCATTTAATGTTAAAGTTTGTGGGTACATAGTAGAAACACCATATTATCGATGTATAGATATAATGAAACTGCAGTGTGAAGGGATTATTATAAAAATCAGCTTAAGACATATGGATAGTAAATCGATAACAGGGGAATCGAGGATGTGCGAGCTCTTTTTGACTCCGAGAGCCGAAATTAAACACTTTTGAATTTTGTGGAACAGAAGAGAACTCCTTATGTAAAGAGCCTATAATAGTGAGTACATAATTTAGTCAACAGGAAGTCAGGGAAGTAATTTATTTCGATTTTAATTACACTAAAAAACCTTTTTTTTTTAATTTTCACAGTACCTAACTTTTTTTTGTTCTGTATTCGTATTCAGAGAATTCATTTAAGATATGGTCATGATTAATTAGTCGGTAAATGCACCGACACACAGTGGGTGAGGATCAAACATCTGCCTTAAATTATAATACAGTGCAAGGTTATGATAAACAAAACGAAGTTAAATATATATTGATAAAATAATTCGATATTTAATCTTGAAGGATGCATCGAAAATTTGCTTAAAATAATAAACATATTTGTCGAGAGTGCTTAAGAAAGGGTAATTATTTCCCTCTATCTCAGTTTTGTGCAGAACTTTCTTTTAATATTTATTAACTAATAATAATAATTGCATTTCTTGAAATAATTACTTTTAGGCTCCAATGACCCACTGTGCGGCATACGGGCCGCTTTCAGAGAGCCAATTTTAGATAGGATCAGAGTCTGGGCTTAGTTGCTGGTTCTACACACCAGTGGCCGGGTGTGTGCCAGTGCCTGTGCCTGTTCCACGGGTTCCATGGGGTTCCATGGGCTTCTGTGGGACAATGGTAGCTCTCACGCCTCCTCACCTCACTCCTCATCCACCCAGGCGAGCTGCTGCGTTTCAGTTGCGTGCAAGGCCACCAAGGGGTTAACCACAGACATGCGATGTGGCGGTGGTGTGTGTTCAGGGTTAAGCCGAGAGCCGAAAGCCGAAAGCCGAGTGCAGTGGAGGTCACTTGTTGCCCCGCCTCGGAATCGTTGGAATCTAATCAAGTTTGGTAAATATTTTAGCCGAGAAGGGGCGCACATCCCTGTGGAGCTAACTGCAAGGTTGCTACCCAAAAAACACGCACAGTCCTTGTCCCACCACGTATGTGTGTTACCTCTCATGCCTGGTACCTGGCTGAGCATAGGGGTATCCTGTGACTTCCGCTTCTGGTTGAAGACAAATTCTTATATGGAAGAGAAAATATTTATATTTTGGTTAAAAGAAATCAGTAGTTCTTTTTAAAATAGGATTGATGTCTAAGGAGGTGTGGAAAAATAAATAAAGAAGCCAAAACTACATGTTCTCACTGTGAGAGGACTTTTACCCAATCTAAGAACGTATTTTAAAAAAGAAGAAGAAATCACTTACATTTTATTTTTCTATTAAACAATGGTAATCATTCGAACTCCACCTCGGGGCCGCCAGAGCTTCATAGACCAGCGCCCTACCCATTGCTCCACGGAGGCAAATCAAAGTAGAACGTACTCAGTGCCAGGTATTTCGATTGTCGGGGCACTCGACTTGCTGTGAGTGTGTGTTTGGCCCGCATGCAGCTCGCAGCTCATTAAAGTTTGCCTCTCGGTTTTCCCTCTTCATTTTCCGAGGGCGGGGAAGCGGAAGGGGGCGAGGCCCTTTGCCAGCCATTCATTAATTAGCATGTGGCCACACCCAGCGGGAAGTCCTTCCCGCCTTTTGCGTGTGCGTGGCTGTGTGTGTGTGTGTGTGCGAAAAGTTGAAATTAAATCAGTTTAAAATTAAATTAAATAAATACAAAAAAGGCTAAACTGGCGCGGCATTTTGGCCTCTTTTTGTGCAGCCCAAAACCCAACCAAAAAAAAAAATTGAATAAACGCTGCGGGCCACAAACAACTGTCGAGGAGCGGGCTGCAAAAAAAAAAAAACGAAAAAATAACGCGTTGCCTTGTGGAAATAAACATTTAAGCCGAAATAATTTTTCCCGGCAAAAGGCAGGTGCGGAGGGCGGAGGGCACTGGAGTTGTTCTGGTAAGTAGCACACTCTCTTCGGGCCTGGCTATGAACTAATTTGCTTTACAGCCGCCGGCAGTGCACAAACACCAGCATTCCGCCATGCCCTCATACGGAATATGGCATTCAGAAAGGGACGGGGGGCGGTGGGAATATATGTATTATTCATGTAGCCGCAGTAAAAGTCGTCGGCCGACATCGGCAGCGACAAGGATAGCGCTCCTTGGAGCTTACTTAGTCGACGCGTTGGCGTGCGCAGACTTTTAAAAGGCCTGTGGGGCCATCGGCGGCGTGGCTGTGGGTGGCTGTGGGTGTCTGTGCCCGTGTCTCTGAGTCTGGTTATTCGGATACACACTCTCCATGTCCATTCCCACTCCTCTACTCTATATGGGATTATATATGATGGGCCTAGGCTGCGGCCAATTTCAATTGCGTGCAGCAGCTGAAGTCTCATTTTTTTCCTTCTTTTCCTGGGTGTCAGAGGTTAGGCTTCGTTTTTTTCGTTTTTGTAGGAGCAACAAAAAAAGAAGGTCTACCTCTTTGAGGGGACAGAGGAGCCATCGTCAGCCGTGTGTCATGTACCATCTCCATCATCATCAGTGGTTTTGTCTCGGTTTGTTTTTTAATTTTCAAAGTGCTTTTCGCCTGCACACGGGGCCAGAAATAAGCCTATATATTGGCTTATACACCTGAAACTCGCTATAGTTTTGGCTCAATAATTAAATAAATTACGTTGGATTGAAATATTTTTTAATTTGATTTATTTTCACGTCACATTACATTGCAAGCGCTGTAATTAATTAAATGATTTATTAAATGAGTTGTGCATTCTCCGCCGTACCTGATGCATTTCCCCCTGTCGCAGGTAGCAGGTAATAAATTTCGCTTGCATATTACTCATACGCAGTGTGGCATCAGCAGAATCCAGGGGCGGCTTTCGTGGTGGGGGAAGCGAGGCGGGCTAGTCCGCTAAGCCTGTCAAGTGAACGCCATCAATCTCCAAGGGCAGTCGAACCTTAGAGCAACTTAAGCCGCCATAACTCAGCGGCTCAGGCGCGGATAAGGGCGCTTGAAGTGCGCGCCTGAGCCTGATATGGGGTTGAGATGTTGATATTAAGAATGATAGCCTTGGGACACTTGGAGGCCCCCAATAAGTGTGCTTGATTAATCTGGAATCTCTCTCTGTTCTCTCTCTTTGCAGTCACCGAAAAGGAAATTCGTCAATGGTAAGCATTTTCCTGGAGTTCAAGTCTCGAAGTCTCGACTTTCGTTTCGTGTTTCCCTTTTTTTTTCGTGGGCATATTTAATCGCGAAATTGCAACGAATTCGAGTTCACTGTCTGCGGTAAGGAGTACAAATTAATTCCGACGCGGCACGAGTATAAAATGTAAATAAAATTTAAATTGCAAAAGCAAAGGCAGACAGTGTGCGAATTTTGTCCGCGGGCGGCGGTCAGGTAAACAGTTTCCCGTGCCAATATTTATCTTTAATTTGTTGTGTGTGCGGTGTGTGTGTGATGTCCGGACATTATTGGTTTTTAATTTAAGTTTTGATCTTTATTATTTCTGATTATTCTGGCTGTCCGCTGTCCTTCTCTCTATTTATCTATTTATCTAATTTCTACCTGTCTCTCCCTCTCTCTATACACCCCACTACGCTGTCTCTATGCTATCCGCTATCCCGACCTCTGAACTCTGACACACCGAAGGCACAAGGGCTTTCTCAAAGACTGTCCCAACGGTCTGCTGACCGAGCAAGTGAGTACCAACATATTTAATCATCATCATCCGCATCTAGCATCCAGCATCCAGCATCCAACATTCAGCATCCAGCATGGACGTCGTGGCTTTCATCATAACCAACCGCAAGCTGAATCCTCTTATTGCGGGTCATTCCCAGCAAACTATATGTATCTATATATTTTACACACATTTATATTTAAGCCACACCACTCACTGCCTCCTTCCGAAAATGCGAAAATGCTCATCCTCAAATGCGGTTTGTCCTTATTTCCAACGTTCGTTCGCTCGTTCGTTGGCAACGTTTTTTGTGGCTGACTTTTTGTGGCATGAATAAAATAAATACCAGTGTTGTCAGGACACATGTCCTAGGGGTTGGGTAATCCATTCATTGATTTGACAATTTCAAGTATTTCGATTTCGATTCGGAGCTGCAGCAGCAAATAAACTGAATTTCCCTTCTTCGAAGGAGCTGGAATGCAAGGAATGGAAGGAGAAGTTGGCCATAAATTTCCGTTTGCTGAGCTTACACTTACCATAACATACAGCCCACACCTTATTTTCACCCAACAACATCCCTGCGAGTCGTTTATTTCACTTAACTGTAGAATTTCGAAATTTTCACTCTAATGCTACTTTATGTGTCTAGTTCTGACTTGCTTACTCCTCAACTCAACTCGACTCGACTCAACTCGCCTTGCCAGCCACAAATATTTACTTGTCTCTCACTCACCCCACTCTCTCTCTCTCTGTCTCTTTCTCTCCCTGTCTCCCTCTCTGCCTTTCCCGCCCAGGGCTTCATCAAAATCTACAAGCAATTCTTCCCCGACGGAGATCCCAGTAAATTTGCCTCCCTGGTCTTTCGTGTCTTCGATGAAAATAATGTGAGTATGCAGGGATTGTGTATATATTGTATATATATCTGTATATATTTTGAATATATATATATCAGTATATATTTTTGATTATATTGTTTTATAATATATATACTTTTATTTACAGGACGGCGCCATTGAGTTCGAGGAGTTCATTCGGGCTTTGTCCATAACATCGCGCGGAAATCTGGACGAGAAGTTGCACTGTAAGCTCCTTACTAAATTCAACTGTCCAACTATACCATAGACCGAATTTCTGTCAGTGTCCTGTACCAAGGATTGAAAAATCTTTGACTCACTTAGACTTAGACTTAGACTTAGACTTGAAGGCCGATATCTGCCAGATGCAGTTGTAGATTCTGCTATCCAACTGTATCACCATTGGTTGTAAAATCTAGACTCATTTATACCAGGGTTGGGCACCTTAGTACCTCGTTAATATATACAGTTGCTGTTGTAGGTTGGGCTAAGTTAGGCCGATTAATTGTTATTAGTGGAGCGTCGGCACTAGGAGACCTAGTTGCTGATTAAATTATACAGGAATGGGTTCTTTCCATTCCCATAATAGCGAAGATCAGTGCACTTTAAAAGAAGTTTCAACTTCAATAATAAGCGAAACAGAATGACAACAATGTGGATTAGAGAGGTCAACTAATTGTGCTTTATTATTTGTTAAAAATTTGGGTAGTAAAAAAAAGCATATTTTTATAAAGTCCCTAATGTTCTCCCTCGTTTCTAGCTTATAAATAAGAAAGAAAGCTAATTTGGCAAGCCGAAGTTTACATACCCTTGCAGATAATAATTAAAATTATAATAAGGAATCATATGCATATGTTATATTTGTTATAAATGGCTTTAACGATATTGATAGTCACTCAAGGCCATATAGCCCTAGAGGTTAGTTTTGTTTTCGGCACTAAGCTGTAAAATACCTAGCCTTGAAACTAAAGAGCAGCGTGTCGAATAAAAAGCTAGTTGAATTATTTGTAATTTATTTTTGTTAACGTTACTATTAATCATCACAAAATTCGATATCAGAAACTTTCAAGTTGAAGGTGCCATCGTCACTTTTATCTCACCTCGTTAAGAGGTGTTTTTGTTTGATTTAATACTCAAGACCATTTGCTATGTTTTAATCCAATATCTTTATAAACAACGAAATTCTGTTAATTTGAATCGATCGTTCCATTGGCAGCTTTAAGATATAGTGGTCCGATTTGCTTAAAATGTATAGCTATAATACAATTAAAGGATTATATATTTAAAGGATTATAAATTTAATTAAATCTTCAAAAACAGCAAAATTATGATATTTTGGCCCTATCGTTCCTATGGCAGTTATTAGATGTACACAAAAAAAAAAAAAAAACGAAAAGTTTAAACTTAATACGCGTTGTCTCAAAATTATACGTCAAGCTGTATAACGAGCTTAGTGTTGATCTCATAATTAATAATATTAATATTATTCTGAGAAGTATAGCTTTTATACTCAATAGTTTAAATTGTATATTTTCGAGTATAATTTCTATACGAACCTACATCGAAATTTCGATAACATATGACTTTAGCAGAAATTTAATGCTATTCCGTTCGTCGCGTTAGGAAATTTTTTCAAGTCCTTGTGAATCTAAAAATAGATTTTTTTGCCTAGCCCCGCACATGTGATGCCCAATGGCGGGAGTGGTAAGAAGTTCGTCTGACATTCTTTAAGTTGAGAGTTCGAGCCCTGTTTTCTTGTGTTTATTAGTCATTCAGATCGCCTATATATATAACATAATATAACTTTCTGTAAAACCAACCGTAGATAATAAACAAGTGGGAAAGCTACAGTCGAGTGTGACCGACAGTGAGATACCCAAAGCATTGTGGGTGTAATTAAAAAGCCCATGAACACGGAAAAATGAAAATGTTGACTAATAAAGACAAATGTTGCTAGAAACATGTTGAGCAACATCCAAAAAAGACAAATGTTGCTAGAAACATGTTGAGCAACATCCAAAAAAGAAAATTGTTGCTAAGAACAATGTTGCTAGGCAAGACGCACGTGCGCTCTCAACATCTCTCTCTCTGTATGCTGCTTCATACGCATAAACTTTATTGTTTAATAATTTCCATGTTTATGATCTAACTTTACTCTAATTTTCAAAACACATCCGCGAATGCCTACTTATTTATTTTATCTATTTACTTTAAGCCGATAATTACAATTATAGCTTATATAAAATTTTTTATGATTTTCGGGGGTGGACGTGGGCGTGGCCAAATTTTGAAACAAACTTGATCAGCGTGCAACAGATTCCAATGTTGCCACTAAATTTGGTAGCTCTAGCTCTTATAGTCTCTGAGATCTGTGGTTTCACACGGACGGACAGACGAATAGACGGACATGGCTAGACCGACTCGGCTGGTGACACTGATCAAGAATATATATACTTTATAGGGTCGGAGACTTTTCCTTCTGCCTGTTACATACATTCTCAGCTGGAACTAATAGCCTTGTTCCACTGCTACATTCAGCTCCATTCTCGAGAATGGTCCATTATTTTACATGGGGAAAAATGGTCCCTTCAAAATCGACAGACCATCCGTTCACCATTCGCTCCGAAGATTTCTATACAAACTAAAAAATAATATCGAAAAATATCGATTATTAGGCGATATTTTATAAGTTCCTTCCCTAAACCCTCCCTTTATCCCTAATTTCATATTGCTCTTGAAATTATGAATAATTTTGCAAATAGATGAATGAAAACTAGATTCAGCGCAGCATTTTGTTGTCGGCAGTGCATGATGCGATGCTCCTTAAGCTGTGGCTGGGAAATATTTCTGATTTGAGGTCGTGGCAGAAAACACCCGATTTCTATTGATATTCAAGATTTCAAAGCTCTATGCATAGATAATAATAAGTCCTTGAATGGGTCGGTAAACTTTGAAGAGGACGTCGTCCGGGAGTCGCAAAAGAAAACCTGAAATGACCGCTTTCTGCCGCGCAATGATGGACGCCGTCCCAATTAAAATTCTAATTCTTCTAATTCCCTTGTATCCTATGGGTAGCGGGTATAAAAAGAAAAACACAAGGTAGGCCTTGATAAGACTGGCAAGTCAGATTCAATCCTGATTCACTTGAAGGTAGCACTTCTAAACTAAACGAAGCTGAAATAACATCGAGAAAATCCAAGCAACTGATCATGCAGCCCTTTACCTATGTGGTCGCCGTGGACTTTGAGGCAACCTGCTGGGAGAACCAGCCGCCCCAGCAGTATCGAAAGTCGGAGATCATTGAATTTCCAGCCGTGCTGGTCAACCTAAAGACTGGCAAGGTGGAGGCCGAATTCCACAAGTATATCAAGCCCAGCGAGCGGCCGCGTCTGAGCGGCTACTGCACCGAGTTGACGGGCATCCAACAGAAGACTGTGGATACGGGAGTGCCGCTGCAGTCGGCGCTGATAATGTTCCACGAGTGGCTGGGCAAGGAGCTGCGCATTCGCAGCCTAATCCTGCCAAAGATGAACAAATGGAACTTAGTGGGCAACTGTGCCTTCGTCACCTGGACGGACTGGGACTTTGGCGTCTGTTTGGACAAGGAGTGCAAGCGTAAGCGGATGCCCAAGCCGATCTACTTCGATCGTTGGATTGATGCGCGTCGCATTTATCGGTCGTGGTACAACTACCGTCCGTGGAACTTCAGCGATGCCCTGTCGCATGTGGGACTGGACTTCGTGGGCAAACCCCACTCGGGCATTGACGATGCCAAGAATCTGGGCACTCTCGTGTGCAAGATGGTGCGCGATGGAGTGCACTTGTCGATCACCACAGATTCCAATCCGAACTGCCTCATGTGAGGCGTTAAGGAATCCGCCAAGAAAGAAGGAAGACAAATGAATATCCAAACGAAATCAACTGAATATCCACATATGCACACTTGGTATTGGTACGACAACGAAGACGAGGACGGAGATAATTTTGTAAACTCAAAGCTACAGAATACATAGGAATCCTACAAGAAAGAGCGAAGGCAAATGAATATCCAAACGAAATCAAATGAATATCCACATATGCACACTTGATATTGGTACGAGAACGAAGACGAGGACGCAGATGATTTTATAAACTCAAAGCTACAGAATACATATTGCATGAAATTTAAAATTTATTTTATTGTATTTCTAGTTATCTCTCCCCTATATTATAAGGGCAATTAATAAGACTGGAAAAATTCGAAGCATCACAAACATGCTTCGGAGCTATGTTAAAACAGCTTCGTATATATATTTTTTGGGTGCCGCTTGATTTTTTGACATACGCACTAAAAAACTGTATGCGTCTGGGTACCAACCCCTGCATACATACTTTTCTACCATTCAGACTTACTTGATAATGCCTAGATCGCTCTCTTAAATGCGGAATGCAATACTTATTTGAACGACTCACACCGCCTACCATTTAGGAGATAATAATAAATACGAAGGGAATATCTCGCTTTTACTTCTGAATAATTGAATAGTTTGAATCTTTAGCTGCAACAGCATATTGCACTTTGAGTTGTGTTCAATATCTAACGCTTTTATTTATTTTCTTTCGCTTCGATTTGCAAATGCGAAAGGTATATTATTTGTAGCTGGAATCCAAATCAAAGTAGCAATAACTGCAACTGTCAGTTACAGCAGCAATACCATGTCAAAGTACCAGTAAAAGTGGCTACGGCAAAAAGCGATAAAATTAAACCATAAATGTCAAGTGCTTCGCCAGATTTCCGAGAATTGAGAAGCGAGAACCCAAACCGACACCGACACCGACACCGAAACGAAACCGAAACCGAGTCCTGGCAATTGGCAACTCAATGGCAAAGGCAAGCACATGCTCCGCACTCCATTTATGCACCGAGCCGAACTCTCGAGCCAGCTAATCCGGACGTAGACGGAGTTTCTCAAGCGAATCCGGCTCAGATGTTCAGCGTCAGCGTTGGGTGACTTTATTGCCAATGCCGATAACTGATGACTCAGTCCCCCCTCCCATCCCTTGATGAGTAAGTTCTGGGAAAACACTTTTGAATTATGCATCTATATCTGGCTTGGCATGGCGCGGCGCGGCGCAGAGAAGTGTCTGAACCTTTCAGTATTTTGATTGATGCTCGGCAAACGAAAACAAAAACAAATCAAAATGAGAAAATGCCAATCGGGGAAAATGGAAAATGAGATGATGGTGGGGAAAAAATACTGTGCTCGTACTTCTCGCATAAATGCCAGGCCAAAACAAACAAATAAATAAATAATGGAACGAAATTATTACAAGGTAAATCAAAAGGGGAAAAACTTGGGCAAAGTTATGGAGAACATACTGAAAATGAAAAGGAAAAAAATAAGGTTGGATATGTGCGATTGATACAGTGTTTATTAAGAGAGTTTCCTCGCATCCCTGCAAGGGTGAAAATCAAGCTCAACGATTGAGTGATCACTTTAAAGCCAACATTTGGACTTCTTTATATTTTAAGTTTTCTGAGATAATATAGAAAATGGATCAAAAGAGCAGGTTCAGACTTTATCATTTTTCAAATGATCTTATACTGCTATGACACTGCATTAAAAAGTTATTTAATTCGAGTTATTATTAAAAGCTTGAAAGCAAATATAAACAATAATAATAAAATTAAATTAAATTAATGCATTGAATTAAAAATAATAATACCGCTATAATGCATTAAATGTATATGAAAAGTATATCTCATAGAAAACTATCTCTCAGTAACTTTCTTACTTGTTTTTATGTGAGGCTGTGTTATGCACGGTGGACTCCTACGCTTATTTTTGTTTACCTTTTAAATCAGCGTGGCCATAGTGGCACTACAAAAAGTGTCCGAAAAAAATAACACAAATAGTTATCCCTTTTTCAAATGCTTCTAATGAAACCTCTTATTAACGATAACTTTGCGGCAGTATCATAAAACCATAATTAATGAAAATATTAATACAATGACAGGACGCATAAAGAAGTTAGTGAATAAATCTCGACGGGCTCGAAAAATACTCAAATAATTTGTATAATAGGTATTCAATATGCTTAAAACGTCATCTATTTGATTAATTAATATATTTATAAAACTAAGAGGGCACTGTACTATTTTATGGAGAGCAAAATGGTAACTACATGATTTATTTTCATTGTACTTACAGTATGTGTCTGTTGTTAAGCGATCAATGGTATCCTGTTTCAACTTGGAGCTCTTTTTTCCCATATTGTTCTTGTCGCTGTCTCCCCTGGCTGTTGCCGCTGTTGTTTTTGTTTCTTTGGTTGATAGTTTTTTGCACTTGACAGCTATTGCTTTTTAGTTGCAAACTTTTTTGTTGGTCTTACTTTTGCTTATCTCTGTTTTGTATTATTATTTTTTTTTCGGATATCCAAAACTTTTCAATAAGTATTTTAAGATGCTTTTTAATGCTCCCATAAAAACAAAATAAAACAATGTGCAGGCCATAACAAGCCAAAGAGAGAAGGAAAACGAGCGAATTTCACAGCACATTTGCTGATATTATATATATTATATCTGTACATATTTCGATTTTTTCGATAACTGCCTGGTATAGTTTATGAAAAGTTTCGCTCATACTTCCTTCCAGCTTGGGCTGCTGTTTAAAAGTTTCGAGGGGTTTCGTGGAGTTAAAGGGCGTGCGGCAGTAATCGTATCTGACGCATCCCTGATGATCCCTCTGGGAGCCATCTATCAGAGTTATCGATAATCCCGATATTTCCAAAAACCGTGAGGATTACAGTTTTCTGGGGGTTCCCCGTTCAATTAGTGATTTTACCGACAACGAAAAGCGACAACAAAGACGATGATTATAACGAACACAGGAATGTGGGCGTGGGAGTGGGCGTGGGCGTGGCAAGGTAGGAAAGGGGGTGGTTTCTGCTCTGCTCCTCTGTAGCAGCGCCCGCAGCGAACGGGTTAGAGGGGCGAAAAAGGCATAAAAATACACAGAGCGACACTTTTCAGGTCAACTCTCGACTCGAACTTTTCATGACAGTTGGCAACACAAAAAAGCGGCGTATGGTGGAGGGGGAGGGGGGAGAGGCTCGGTGCAGAGGCTGCAAACAAAAGCGCATAAAAAACTTAACCCTGTGTGTGCCGAGTGGGTTGGATGTGGGCGGTGTTTTCTCTGTTGCCTTCTGCGGTTGACGCGAATGGCATAAAAATAAGTTGCCTTTGTTTTTCTTTTTCTTTTTTTTTTTTGTCCTCCCCCCCTCTCTTTCTCTTTGTCCCTGGAGGACATGGTAGGGGGGGGAGTGGAGGGGATGCAGCATGCAATGAAATAAATTCTGTTAATTTCAGATGCAGTCCCACAGAGACGTCGCATGCAAAACGCTGGCATCAAGTGCAGCAACGAAATCAAAAACACTCGATCCCAAAAGGAGTGAAGGTCGGGAGGAGGAAAAAGCCTCGATTTCCGATTATGTTGGATATTCCGATTCCCAAGGAACTGCTCTCTGTTCCGAGCTGGCTTATCCTTATCCTCCGAAACGGTATCCAAAAGTTAAGATTCTTGTAGTAGGCTCGTAGGGATCCCGATAACAATACAATACCGATAGTTATATAATACCTAACTCATACGATACACAATGTAAAACTTATGTTAAGCCGATGTTAACGATCATTAGTCTGTAAGCGAATAAATAAAATAATATAAAAATAAATAAAATAAAGCGGACGTATATGCGAATATTTTACACGCGTGTGCTCTTTCAAACCCCAACTACATACTGTAAACTGTACACACAGAAAAATTGAGAACGATTTTTTTCAAGAACATGTCACCTAAGAAGAGGAACCTGATACGGACGAGAGAAAAATTTAGTGACCTCCGCTCTTTTGATACTCTGAAAAGTTCTTGTAGTTTGTACTAATGTTATCGACGGCGCTCTTGGATTTGCCTGAGTGGAGCATTTGATAGAGTGCTAAGCTGGAGTGCTCGATTGTCCGATGGGTAGAGCCCATTTTACGACCTCTGATACAAATATTTGAGGTTAGATTATGAATTTTATAATAACTATATATGTAGAGAGGTCACCTAAATGCTTTAAGAATACATGTGTAGCAGGCCAGTTAAGATAAGTATGCTCTGGTCACACTAAAAAAGGGGTTATGCTTAGTACTTTAAAATACTTATGATCCTTTATCTTTAACATCTCATTAGAGTTACGGGTAATTTCTTAAGGACCGGATACTACTTATTGTAGTAGGCTCGTAGAGGGTCACACTGCCATCAGATCCCGATAACAATAAAATACCGATAGTTATATAATACCTAACTTATACGATACAAAATGTAAAAATTAATGTTAAGCCGATGTTAACTAACATTAGTCTGTAAGCGGATTAGTTTGTGCATAGAGCAACTTATATAGAGCCGCAATTTTCTCTTCCTCTCACGGTTGCAAGCCAACAGGGTAGTCACCTATAGCATCATACTTGCTCGAATGCAACCAGTGTGGATGGCGAGTGGAATTTAGTATTTTGAAGGGTTTTTTTACTAATATTTGTTAAACAAATCATTTTTAGGTAACTATTGCTCAACATTCTATATCAATGTACCCTTTTCTAAGCCTAGTTTGAAAATAACTTGAAAATTTGAATTGGCGCACTGATTGAACAACCCTAAGCAAGCTTTAACAGCGTAATCCGTCCGCAAAACCATGTTAATTAACACTAACATGCGCACGGATTACTCTGTTAACGAACAGTCGAACCAAAGAGAATCCGGCATACGAACAGTCGAACC
This sequence comes from Drosophila tani, assembly GCA_008042535.1. Taxonomy (NCBI): domain Eukaryota; kingdom Metazoa; phylum Arthropoda; class Insecta; order Diptera; family Drosophilidae; genus Drosophila; species Drosophila tani. The sequence goes on along the minus strand of VNJO01012521.1, from coordinate 84 downwards.
CGGCATATGTATTGGTGTATACGAATGGGCTTTTTGGCTACGTGTATTGGTTGTGCGAGCTGTTTGGTCTCGAGCTGCGTGACG
>VNJO01012520.1:0-22676 GCA_008042535.1 Drosophila tani | reverse complement strand
TCCACCTCCAGCTCCATCTCCATTCAGTACCCAATTATGGGCTGGGTTGTTGGAGAGTGTGTTGTGGGGGAAGGAGAACTGCATCTAATCATGCAGATTTCAATGGGTTTCAACTGATTGGAGCAAGGGGGTGGTGCAATGGGTGGCACAAGGATTGGTTTGTCTGCCTGCCTGCCAGCCTGAAATTGCAGGCGATTTCCCAGCAGGAACAACACTCGAATCGAATCCCTCTCTCTCTGAAATGAGCTGCCAGGATGCCTGTGCTTGTGGTGGAGAATACCTTAAAGCTATAACTGCAGTGGAACCAACTTATAGACGAGCTGGTTTTGAGCTGGTAATGAGCAAACTGCCACTCAAGGATATTGGATCTTTAAGCCGTAAACGGAATGTACCGTGTATGGTATTTCAAGCAAAGGCTTTGGCATATTTAGGGATTTATCAGCCCTATATTATGAATCCTTAATGGAAAAGCATGCTGAATATTAATCTCTCTCATTAACTACCCTTAGTTCTCCTCTTAAAATCTCCCCTTAAACCATAAGCACAGCTTTGTCGATATAAAATTTTAATTTTACATTGCCGGCATAAAAAATCCAATATTGTCGATTCATATTTCGTTCTTTTCGGGGCTAAACAACAAATTTTAATAGTTTCTTATGACAAGGAACCTTTATGGCTGCCGAGCTGCCTCAAGTTTTTTTTATACAAAAGCCATTACCCAGCTTCCTTCTTGTTCTTGTTGTATAAAAAATCGTTTCCCAAAAATTAAATGAAAAAACTAACACATAAAAATTTGTTGGGCTCTCTTTGATGGCCTTTGGGGTAAAAGTTGCCCTGACCGTCACAACGGTTCGGTTTGGCCCGCCTGCCATATCATTGACCCATTGTTTGTCGATGAAGCTGTTGGTTTTGGCTGGTGGTCTCGCATTTTACACACATTTTAAGTGTTGTTAGCCGGTTGTTATTGTGAACCAGCAGCAGCCGGTGGGCTGGTGGAATTAGGACCACGAACCCGACCTCCCTCCCGGATGCGGACGTGCCATTAAATGTTGTTCCCCTATCCGCCTATCCGTCCGTGTACGTATATATAGTAGTACGTATCCGTATTACGCAGATGTGTGTACGTGTGGCTTTTCTAATATTGGCGCTGGCTCTTTTGGGCGCACAGGATAAGCTGTTGCCCGTCCGCCCGCTGCCGCAGACAGAGACAAATGTGTGGAGGACGAAAGGACCAGCCGTCCCATATTCATACACGGGAGAAAAAATACAGGAAGTCCCATAGAAATTTTAAAGGGTTTCAAATATATTAGAAATATGATATTTTTAATATTTTCAAGAGATTTTATATCATAAATACAAACTTTCATATGACGCTAAATTTTGTAGATATTTTATATGAATGAAATATTGATATTTATCGATCTTAGGGAATTTACGTTGATGATTTATTGATCATTTATATTATATATCGATCTTTATTGGTGTAAACATTATTTAAACTTGATATTAAATGAGACTAATTATTTTCGATATGATTTTGAATTCAAATTCTAATTATAAATACATTTTTTTCGATAGTAGGGTTTTTTAAATTCGATAATATATGATGCATTCAAATTCTAATGATATATCGCTAGCAAAATTATTTAAATTTCATATTAAATGAAACTCAATATATTCGATACACTTATAAATTCAAATTCTTATGCTGTATCGATTTTTTTCAATAAAATAATTATTTGAATTAAATGAAAGGAAATATTTTCGATGCGCCCATGAATTCATATGTTTGTGATTTATAGACATTTATCGGTAATATAATTATTTAAATTATATCAAATAATTTATAAAACACTTTTTGATTGGTTTTTGTAATTTTATATTCCGTTAAACTATTCCTGATATCTTCTCCTATTTATTGTAATAGTTTTTGCTATATTTTTATAATTTATTCAGAAATATGATTGTAAATAGTAACTTCCGAATAAATTACCAAATCAATACACATCTTAAATTCTGCATAAATAGGCCCATTATCTTTACTCTTATGTATGAACCCTTTTAAATCGGTACAAAATGTTTCTCTCTGCGTACCACTTTCCCGTTATAGGCACTGAAAATTGGTTTAATGTTTTTTCCGTGCGTCGACCAACCATTTTGGCCAACACAGCAGGCAGTCAACAAAGTCAAATGTTGACGTTGTTAATGATGTGCGGGGTAGAGAGCCCAGTCGAGCCGAGCCGATCCGAGCTGAGCAGACAGCCAGGACTCCCTCTACATAGTCCATAGTCCCAAGTCCACACAGGACTCCATGGAACGGCAGTGGAGCATAAAGGCGGATTTCAGCGCTCGCAAACAACAAACAAACTGCAGTGGATACATATGTGGCGAGTGGTGGAGGAGCGAAAGAGCAATTCGGTTAGTTAGTTAACTTGGCATTAGTGGAACCCATTGACGCCCCCCAAAAGATATCGTCTTAAATGCCATTGACTTTCACAAGGCACTCTGAGATTGGAAATTCGGAGCAAACATATGAATGTGTTTATACTATTTTATACAAGGGTAGATGGCAGTTGAAGGTAAGTCCTTTCGTTGTTGAAGTTTATATATACGCAGTCAGAGGTGGGAGAAAAGTGAACAGGAGTTTGAGGGAAAAATTTATAGAGTCTTTGAGCAAATACATAAGTTTAGGGAATGTGTATAAAATGTATAGTTCATTTTGTATCTATTTACAAACATATTACCAAAATATTATTTTAAAAATTAAAATAAAGTTCGAGGTCTTTAAAAATATTTTTTTCAAAAGTGTAAAAAGAAAGTTCAAGGTCTTAAATTTGTTATATCCTTTTTTCTTACATCCTGCAAAAGCTCACACTTCCTCAGCCAGTGAAAACTCTCACACATGGAAGAATATTTCCCCTTAACATGTTTTGACAATCTTTTCAATTCCAAGAAGAAAAACTTTTTGATAGAACCCCTTCCTCACCCACAAATATTTCTGTTTCTGTTTCCAAGAATTAAAAACAAGCCAAGTCCCGAAATTCAACCAGTGGCTTAATCCAACATTTGCCCACGCATTTCATGAGAATAAATTTTCTCGATTCGCCCGGCGAATAACATAAATCAGTGGGAAATATTTCCTTTGGCGCGTCACGTGATTCGCGTGACGACGGCGTAAATATTTTTATCACGATTTCATCACAGACGAGCTTTTCTGACGCTGCAAATCATTAGCATAAATTTCTTAACTTGGCAGCGACATTTGGTGCTCTGCCTCTTGCCGCTGCTTGCCTCTTGCCTTTTTCCGGCGAATAACATGGCTGTCGGCTTCCTGTCGCCGCTCAGTTCCACTTCACTCCCAGTCTCCCTCCCAAAGGAGGTGAGCGGGGATTACAGCGAGAACATCCGCAGTGCAGTTCCCGGGCGGGCAGGATGTTTTCCCACCTTTCATCGCCATCCCAGCATCCCAGCATCCGCAGAAGCTGGAGCTCTGATGCAACTACACGGCTCTTGATGAGATTTACACTCTTTGACTTGAGTTCGTTATAAACTGGCGGCATGCAGCTTGCCGGTGGCAGGCAATTTCGAGCGGCAATCTTTTATCAGCGCCGGATGCGAGTCCGTTTAAGACGGGCTTATGCTTACCCACCCTCAACGATCCAGGGCATAGTTTTGGTTGATTTAATTAAATTACTGCACTCGGCAGAAAACTTGGATTTAAGTAACATTTATAGAATTAATTAATATTTTAAGGAATCTGCAGAAGGAATTAAAATATACAGAGATGCCACAAGAATCGTTAATGGTTTTAATTCAATTTAAAAAGTTTCTAAAGAGGTTGGTTACCACTCTTAACACACTAATTTAAATATTTCTTAAAGGTTGTGTTATAAAAAGAATTAACTTTTAAGTATATTACATAAAATAAGTAAGGTAATATCTTATACACTTATGTTAGTATTAGATTTTGTAAACTTTACTATCATCTTTAATAATAAATAAATAATACCCTATACACGAACCATTAAAACGAGCGAGCAAACAACGAGTAAGCGAAGATTAAAGCGACGAGTCAAGGCAACGAGACCGAAAGCAAAATTACCAACGATTAAATGAAAATCAATGCGAAGAGTTCAAACCACGAGAGAGTTAAGCCTTTAACGAAGGTCTTACGACATATTTTTTATTAATATTAAACAAATCCTAACTCAATCATTAAATAAATAAAATGAGAAAAATATCAAAAAGTAATAAGAACTTTGAAATTTTCAGGTATACTACAAAAATCTTTTTTAAATTAAAATATAATTTTTTCGTGTACATTTTCGATCGTATTTTAAGGAACACTATCGGAAAAACATTGAACGGGGGAATCCGACAAGAACTAAACCAATCACGACCAAAGTAGAAAACTCCTTCCGATTATTTCAATTAACTTTCCCGCTGGTCAAACACAACTTTTCGCCATCTCCTTCTACTCCTCTAGCTCATCCAACTCCTCTTGCTCATCCTACTCGTCCTCCGATGACGACGACAAACGAGGAAACTAACTGTGGATAAGTCCCTGGGGGAATGAGGAGATCTCCGGCCATGGAATACTTACTTGCTCGCTTCGCTGCCTTGGCGCGGCGAAAAAGTTTCAAATCAATTTTACGTACATGAATGAAACATGAACGTGCATGCTTTGTGGAGCAATTTATAACAACACAGAGCCACAAACAAACACAGACACACAGACACAGAGAGAGTATCCTGTGTGCCCCCGCCTTGGATCGCAAACGGAAATCCATTGTAGAAAACTTGCGAAATGGCAGGACAATGAGGCAAAAACGGGGAACAACGTAGCGAAGCTCCTCCTCGGGTGTGTATTACAACAGCCAGCATATGAATTTAGTATTGAATTTAAATGCAAATTGCGTTTGCATGCAAAGCGTGTAGAAAAATAGACAACTCGGGGCTGGGACTGAGGGGAATGTCCTGCGGGGCGTAGTGGGTGGCGGGCAGGTGCCAACAGTTGTTACATAACCCTCCGGTATATACTATAGTATCTGACCCGGCCAACTCGACTCAGTTGCCATTTCACCTTTAAAGCGGGAAAGCACCTCCTAACACTTGCAAATGCCTCTATGAATACGGAAAAAGCGGAATATTTGATCAATTTATTTGTGTGTTTATTTTTCTTGAAAGGGAGTCAACTTTTGTTTGCTCTTACTTGTTTTTTGGGTATTTTATTTTACCAAAATATGTCAGAAACTTTGGTTTATTAAATTCAAGATCTTTTTCTTAAGTTAAGTTTCAAGAAAGTGATTTATTTATCTCAGGACAACAGTTGAATTTTCAAAAAAATTAACTTTTAAGTATATTACATAAAATAAGCAAGATAATATCCTAGACATTACAGAATTCATAAAATCTTACTTGCGTGATACAAAAAAAAAAGTATTTTTAATACAAAATAATACAAAAAGTTTTTTTTTTTAATACAACATTTTTGTTTTGTAATTTTCTTTATTTTATTTGTGTGTTTAATTTTTCTGAAAGGCGTTAGCTTTTATATGCTCCAGGAACATGGGTTTATTAAATTCAAGACCCTTTTCTTAAGTTACAGTTCAAGAAAGTGATATATTTTTCTCAAAAAAAAAGACTACTCTCTGGCGAACAGTTTAAGGCATTACCTTGAAAAATCTCATTGCCTTAACCAGCAGCAAATCACTCCTCCACTTGATGTTTCACTCTCCGACAACCCAGGAATCCTTGGATGGCGGGGATAAACCATTATGAAGCATGGCCAGGCATTGTCATATATAGTGGGAGAAACTCTGGCAAAGTCCTCAGAAACTAACTAACTTTACGGCCAATTTACAAAAGCCCTTCTTCAGAGAGAGAGAATGAGGGAGGGAAATGCAGAGTGTATAAAAAGTTGCCATTGCAGGTTGTGCGAATGCCAGCAACTCGCTGACAATGCGTATGCACCTGCCAGCGGGGAGAGCTGGAGGGGATTGGGATTGGGATCGGTTGGCAGCAGCAGCAGGAGGCAGGAGGAGGCTGCCTTACTCACCTATGACATTCAGGCGGAATGCCATCGAAATCTTTGGCTCCGTATTCACTTGGCATTCGTAGATGCCGCTGTCACGTGGCTGGGCATATTTCACATGCAATGTCCAATCCTTGGAGTCGGCGGTCCGCACCACCTGCCCATAGAGAGGAAGAGAGAGTGGGAGAGAGAGAGCGGGTGGATGAGACAGGATGCCAAGATAAATCGTCGCTGGGGTTTACGGTGGAGTCCTTGGCAAATTTAATCAATGCATACAAGTCCTGCCTGGCCCGAATTGCATACGCAATTAAGCTGACTTGGCTTACAAGAGCGCCAGCCCGGTGGACATTTAATAAGTTACCGCCAGTCAGGATCCTGCCAGCCCAGAGTCCTAATTTCTGGGCCAGATTACGTATACGCACCTTGAAACGCTCGTCAGATGTGTAGGTCAAAATGCCTGCAGTCAGAATGTGCAAATCGCGTTTTCTTATCCAGGACACCTGCAATGGCATAAAGAAAAAAAAACAAAAATGAAAGAGATAAAAAGTAAGAAGAAAAAAGGACACGAAATGCTGTTAGTGCCAGTGCTTAAGTCAATTTTGCAAAATTGCCTCTGGTCCTGCCACTCGACTGACTTGCTCAAGACCTCCTCCTCTCTAAGGGAGCTTCGAAGGAGTCCCGAAAAAGTATAGATACGAAAATTTAATAAACCAAGCCGGCAAAATGAAGCAAAGTCTTAAGAACCTGCCAAAGGTGCAGGAATAATACAGTTAACCCGCGGAAAATATTCGCTTTTAAAAAGGTTTCTTACAGATTAAAAAAAAAAAAATAATAACGTTAATTTTAATCACATTTATTTCTGTAACAATAGATATTAACTTATATATATTTCCAAGGCTGCAAGCATTCTCTACAGATATTAAATTAAGTAATAAACATATCTGCTTTAATTGTAATTCCTTTTCCCTTAAAAATTCCCTTGATTTTAAAATAAATCCCCTGGAATTCGGTTACATTTTTTGTGGCAACCGGAATTCTTAATTTCTTATCTTCCTGAACTTCCTGACCAACTCGGTCAAATTCCGAAATTTCCGTGAAGTAATCTCCGCTTAAAAGGGAGATTTCACCGTATCCGTAATACCAAAGTCGATTCTTTTCTTATTTTTAGCAGGCAGGGCAGGCAAAAGCCAGGCAGAAGGCCGGGGAAGAAAAATGGAGACAAGTGCGTGCCCAAAATGTCAGCGGCTTAAACTTGCTCCAGTAGAGAGAGGGAGAGAGCCCCCTGAAAAATACCAGAGCCACTGCAGCAGGCAAAAAGTAATCTCCCAGACGGCCGCGGGGCCAAACAAAACTTTTCGGAGCCCCAAAGGACGCAGGAGCAGCAGCAAACATAAAAAAAGTAAGCGAAGGGGAAGAGGGAGCCGCAATATAAACGAAACTAAAAGTGTCAAAGTGGTGAAAGGAGGCAGTGCCTCCAAGGGAGACGCAGGCGGAGACGGCGACGAAGACACAGACAGACCGCGTGGGAAATAGATGGACCCGCTAGGAGCGCGATAGTAAATCTGGATCAGACCTGGGCTCCATTCGCAGGAGATGGATGATGATTGCGAATGATGGTGAGCTGGGACATGGGAGAGCAGACCTGGTAGTTCTTTTAAATTAGCAAAAGTACGTACAGACAGGACATGGAGTAATTATCATTAAAATTGTTAAAACAAATAGGAATTGTAGGATGAGATAGGGAATATTTACGGAAGTTGTACATTTTTATTTGTGGGTTTAAATTGATTAATTGGTATTTATTAAATGAGTTTTCATCAAGCGAAGATTTCTAAATCAAAGTTTAAGATTTATAAATATTATACCAGCTCCTTAAGTAGCTGATTTTATTTATAATTAATTAAGTAGTTTAGCTAATATAGTCGATGGCCCTGGCAGCTAGTACTATAAGTTTATATGTTAGTTTTAGTTTTATAAACAACTCTAACATTATATAAAAAAAAATTAAAAAAATAAAAAGTTTAGCTAAATTTAATGTACAATTTGTTTTAAATAAAAATAGGATAAAAGGGAGTTACTAAACGTATATTTAAAAAAAAAAATAGGGACCTTTTCTCGATGTAGGCTTATATTCCTTGAAAATTTATCAAACAATTATTTTAAGTCATTATTTTATTATTTTAATTCCTAAAAAATTCTTTACCACTTATATAACTTATTTAAATTTATAAATAAAATTAAACCCCTGAAAAAACGTCTCCCTCCTCCCTTCTTAGACCAACACTTGCTGAAAGGAAAACACAAGGAACTGAATAAACACAAGGCGATCTCATAAAGAAAACTCGAAGCTTGTCGTCAAAGGGAAGGCAGAAAGGAAACTTTGTCATTGAACCGGCAAAACAAGGGGTGGCTTAAAAACCCAGCAAGGGGGAAAATCCAGAAAGTTGCTCTGCAACACTGCAATGGAGGGGCGAGGGAAGAAAAGTTGCCGCTAACTTGATTTTCAGCTTGACTGGCGATCCAAATATTTTTCGTTAAAAATGCATTAAAATAAAAAAGTCCGCGCAAAGAAAAATCAATTCAATGATAAGCCGGTAAATGCAATCACTTGACTCCCGCTCACCGATTTGTCTCCCAGATTCTCCACGCGACAGTTGATGGCCGCCGTGTGTCCCGTCCTGGCCGTGATGTTCCTCGGCATTCCGAAGTCAAACACCGGCGGCGGATAGGTGGTCTCGTCCAATGACTGCTCCTCGGCCTCCTGGTCATCGTCCAGGCCATTTCCGAACTGCGCCGGCACCTTGTTGTTGACCGAGGCAATGTAAACGTAATCATTATCCATGCTCGGTGGCGCGGAAATTATGGGCAACAGGTTGTTCCTGTGTCCTGTGTCCACGGTGTGAGCTGCAAAAAGAGCGAAAAATGGGGGGAAAATTGTTAGAAAAATAATCATTGGCTGGAAAAAAGGTGTATTTGTTTTAAACTTTTTTTCGCTTTGGAGGTTTAAGGTTAAAAATACAACTGGAGGCGCATAAAAAGGGAAACATTGATAAATCTAATAGGAACTCTGGCTTAAATTTAATAGAAATATAGGCTTTATTAAGTATTTATTTCATTAAATCCAATTAATTTGTTAGAACGGTTCAATAAATACCAGTAATATTTTTGAGGGCTGCTTTAGGGATGTATATCGGGTGGAAATGACCAATATGATGTATCCACAAAAATATTGCGCTCAATATTATATCGAAAGTATCGCTAAGTTTGTTTTATCTAATTTTAAGTTTCGATAAATATCGCATTTAACTTAAAAGTATCGATATTATTATCGAAAATATTTGTAAACAATTATTTAAATTATTTAAAACTTTTAAATTAATTAATTAAAGTTTAAGTATCGAAAAATATCTCACTTAACTTTAAAGTATCGATATTATTATCGAAAATATCAGAAAACAATTTATTTAGTACTTTTCACAATAATTTTTTAAAGCATCTTCATATTTACTTCCAAGAATAATAGCTAAAACTAAGTTAAAGCTCTTCTTTTTTTATCAAACAGATCGATATTCTGATATTAGCGCTCATACATCACAAAGTGGAAACATCGATTTATATATCGATTTATGTAACGATAATCTGCCTTCCCTCTGCTCTTTACTTTGTTCTTAAACAATTGTTTTACCTTTTTACCAAAAACAATTTCTGATTGACTTGAATTGAACTGCAAACCAATTCTCCAAATACCCCATAACCCGAATTCAAGGAAAACCGTAACAGTTTGAAAACCACAGAAAACTTTATATCCAGCTTGTCCCCCGGGATGTCAAGACCAAAAAAGAACGGCAAGAAAAAGCTCCCTATTTCTGGCAAAGCTGAGTGGAATATGTCAAAAGCGAGCAAATTAATTAAATGCCACTCAACACACTCAGTGAAAAATGCTTCTTCCTTCCCCTAGTCCGGACCAAGATCTGTATTAGTTCCGTACGTAAGTGAGTGGAACTGCACACTTGAATTTATTTCAAAAATGCACGATGACATGGCATTTTACGGCTCGTTAGGACGAAAGCCAGCTGCAAGCAGGACGACAAAGCGAAGGACAAAATAGCGGAGAGAGCGAGCGGAAAAAAACAATAAAATAAAACAATGGGAAAAATGCTCATAATAATTATATATAGAGCTCATATAACACATATAGCCGACAATTGAACGATTTCCGTAGCATTTCAAGTCGCCAGGCTCGGCTAAACAATGGAAATTGTTTTTAATTAAAATAAATGAGTGGTTTTTAATGACTCAAGTGGCCGTGGCCATGGCTTACATACCATAAAACCATAAGCCATAAACCATGGTGCAGAGTCATCTCGGAGAGAAAGAGAGCCGGAACCAACCAATTGCCGGGAGCTGCAGCAGCAATATAAAACTCATTTATTCTTGCTGATGAGTTCAGGAAGAGAGTATTTAGAAATAAAAGAGGCAGGAAGAGTCGAGGCGAGGAGTAAATGTGGCAAAGAGCACTTAGGGGCTTCCTTTGACAGTTGTAAATAAAATATTATAAATGTAAAAATGGGTTTGTTTCTTATCCTCAATTTTCCATGAAAGTTTAAAGATAGTTTGATATTTTTTGGATTATTCTATAACTAAATTCAAGACTTAATTATAATCGTGCTCTTATAATTGATTTATTCTAAATATTTTTCCAGTTTTTCCTATATTTTTACTGAGTAAATATAGTTTACTTCTTCATTAATGAATTCTAAATATTTTCTGTTTCAAAAGTAATATTTTCTTACTACTCAACTTAAATATTAAAGCTTCAGGTTCAGAAATAAATCGTCAAATGAGGTTATTGCTTCTCCTTAAGCCATTAACCTTTTTTTCCCTCAGATAAAAGTCGATTTAACTATGAAGATACTTTGTACTTATTTCTACCTTTTTCATATTCAGACATCAAGCAGTTTGCGTATTCTCATTGCCAAACCGAAACGTGCTCGAGCTCCAACAAGGTTCAAAGTTCACGCCGACAAGCGCGTATAAATTATAAATCACTCAGCACATAGTTGCAGTCACTAGTAGGAGGTGGTGCAGCACGGACTATCTTTATTCCCGGCATCCACGTGCCTTCACACCGTCGCCCTGGTGTAAAGCGAAAAATCATGTTTTTGCATTTGAATTTATTTGACATTTTAATGAGCGCATAATGGCGGGGCGAAGCAGTCGCTAGTCGCGACTCGCTTGCTGATAATGGCCAGGTAGCGCAGGCACCAAGCGCCATAACTCACAAACTGGAGGAGTCCTGGCATTCACCACCACCCACCACACATTCTCCTCGGCCACGTTCACGTCCATATTCCTCCTGTCACTGGCTGCCTTCAATCCCTAACTGGGTCACTCACTTTTGCCGGCTGCACTTGAATCTTTTAGGCCATTGGGGTGGTGGCACTTGTGCATGTTAGACACAAAAATCTAAATTATTTAAGTGCCCCACCCTCACCCCTCCTTCCCATATGTGTATGTGTGAGGATGCTGAAGCGGATGTGGATGTGGATGTGGAGGCTGATGTGAGGGGAAAGCAACTAGCCACATGGTGATGTACGATTTACAGTGGGTTAGATGTTATTAAAATTTGTTTCTTTCTTATCTTAAATATTCCTTAAAGGTTTCAGTTGGGCTGATATTTTTTTGGGTAATTCTGCCTTAAATATTCAAGCCTTAAATATAAATATGTTCCCGGAAACCCAACTTTTTTAATTATTCATTGATTTATTTATTTTACTTACATATTTTTTTTTGAAACTAAATACAATTAAATTAAAAGTTTCCAGCAAAAGATAAAAAATTTTAAGATAAGATTTATCTTTCTACTTCAGGGATTCTTAGTTAATAAAAGGTTTTAAATTTGGTGCTTAAAAAAATATATGTACAAAATAAATTAATAAAAACTTCTATTAATTTCCTAATAACCATAAAATAATTTAAAAAATTCGAATACAATTAAAATGCTAACAAAATCATTTTAAAACTTTCCTTTACAGAAAAATAAGTGTACAAATTTATTTAAATATGTGTAAAATATCCTAAATTAATTTTATATAAGCTATAAAAAGGCACAATAATAATTGTAAAAAAAATAATAAAAACAAATTTAATATTTCCACTTTATTTTAGGACAATAATCACTGTAAAAAATGCGGCAAAAGAACTCTCTGCTTTTATGGAAAAAGTAGTCAAAACATGAAAAATACTGGCGGAAAATAAAACTAGATGCGAAATGCCAAAAGTGAGTGCGGCACTCTCTCTCTCTCTCTTTCACTCGCTCGCTTGCTCCCTGCCAGCGTATCCTTTTTTATCCTTGCACACAGATACACTTTCAGTTTTGGCATCATTTAGATGCTCGTGGAGCAACTGATGCAAATTTAATTTGGACACCTCGCAAAAAAGCGGCGCATACGAGCGAGAGTGCCAGGGATGGCGGTGGCAGGACGAGTATCCTGGCATCGGCATGGGCTAGGAGGCATAACTTGCACTTGAGTGTGTGTGAACTGCAACTAATGATGTTGCAGGCACTCGCATGCGGCTTTTTGATTTAACGATCGAGCGCTGTTTGTTTGCTTTTTATTTACCCATCTCTCAATTTTTTTCCTCCTTTTTTTTTGGTGCTGCAGCTTAATGGCTTGGTTTGGTTGGTTAGCCCAATGGCTGCGGTTGATGGCCGTCCTCCGCTGCTGGCTTTTTTACCAACTTTCATCCATAAACTTTATTGCTTTGTTTTCGCTCAGGAATATATTTTTATTCCCCATGAATATCAACGGCAGGCAAAGAGCAAATTATTGCTTACCTGCCTGAGAGCCTGAGCCTGAGAGCGGGACCCATAACGAAACAAATAAAAACCTTTCACTCAACTTACAGAAAAAAGAGAGGCGTTGATTGTCCCGAAATCGATCTGGCGGCAGACGAAAAATCGGCTTTTCTTTTTTCGGCTGGGAAGCGACAAAAAATTAATTCAGGCCTCTTTGTCGACTTAATGACTTTCGAGACGAATTTACCTTTTGGGGCTCGAGGGTAGAAAATGTATAAGCTGATTTGACGGTGACTTGATTTGCCCCGGTAATAATGTAGATAAAAAAGGGGAGCAGCGTACTCTGGTAATAGATAGCTGTCGATGAGTTTATTTATTTTATTCGGGTCTCTGGAAAAGGGTAAAGATGGGAGCCACAAATTTAAAGGTGGAAAGTTAAAGATTTAAACAAATAAAGATGGGACCTTATAAAGGTCTAACAAATAGGTTCTTCTAAATTTGAAAATAATGAGAAATTAACTGTTTTTTTTTAGTATTTAATTAATATAAATATAATATAAATACTTTAAGTATTTCCAGTCACAAAGAAAATCTGAAAGGTTTTACAAATCTAAAGATAGAAAACAAGAGAATTATATAACTAAAGATTTGCCGTAATAAATCTCTTTTTATTAAAGTCTTTACAATTTACAATTTAAGAGGAATTCATTGTTTAATCATTAATATTTTATCACAAAAATTTAAAGCAAATTTAAATATGGTTTTGGGCGGTGTCTGCCTGCGGTGCTCCTCCTCCTCCGAAGGGAGACTTTGCACTCGGTGACTGGGCGCGTGGCCCGACCACCGCCTTACCCGGCAGCTTACCCTCCTCGAATATATGACGATTGATGTCCCTCAGCAGGCACAGTGGCATCTCCTTGCCCTTGGTCACCGAGTCCTCAGACCACTCGCCGGTAATCGACTCCAGCACCAGGTTCTTCGCCGTGCAGGTCACCTTGTGCACGCGCCCGTCGCTTCTCAGGAAGAATAGCTTGTCGCCGACGTTTATGCGGTCCATATAGATGCTTGGAATGTGTGGGTTTATGCGATATATCTATCTCAATTTTCGGTAGTAATATATTTACTGTCAACTGTGGGGTTCGCTTTGACTCGATTTGTAAGACTTACGTGTTTATAATATTTTTAACCAAATTTTCACAAAGTTTTCGTTTAGAAATGTACAGAAGCTACTATAGCCCAGTCAGTCAGGCCGAAAGGTTTTGACTGACTCTCGAAACCCTTGAAGTCGTTCAGCCGGGCTACTCAGTACTCAGTTTTTCTTTCTGTGTTCTATAGGATTACAGCCAACTCAAGGCCAGCTCTATGGAGGCATCTCTCAAGGGGGTTAAACAAGTTCTTTGTATAAGAAAAGTAGTTATTGAATTAATTTTACAACTAATACCTTTATTTCTTAATAAAATTCCTAACATTGTCCCAAAATCGCAGACACTTGAACCTCTTTTCCAGATTAAATTACTTTAAAATGCTGCTTACAGTATTAGAAAAATCCTATTAGAGGCTTTTCTCCCTCAAATCCAGCCAGTGCACCCTTTAACCCCTGTTGACCCCCGCCACAACACCTTCACAAGGACATAGCCAAAGCCCTTTAAAATCATTTGGCTTAAAGGCCCTTTAAACACATTCCGCCTCGGGGAGTCGCTGGACGTCAAGAGAGAAAAAAAAAGGGCTTTTGAAAAATTCAATAAGCAGTCCGCTGTATCAATGTCCTCGAGGAGGACACTCTGGGACCTGGGTCTAGTTGTCTATCTGACTGAGTGAGTGAGTGTGTGGGGAATATTTATTAAAATCGCTGTTCACAATTTTTATTTTGCATATCAAAAGGCGTCCGCCCCAACATTCTTGTGCGGAAGCATGTCCCAGAGGATTTTCCACTTCTTGTTTTTTCCTTCTATTTTGGATCTGCTCTCTCTCAGTCTCTGGATATACATATATATTTGTTTAAGCGGCGTATCATTTTGCCAGTGGCCAGTGGCAGCAGCAGCAGGACATTTCTGAGGCCCAGGCTCGGGCCCATTGAAGCCGCTGTGGCCAAAGCAAACGAGCCTGCGGCCTGCGGAATCTCTGCTAAATGGACTCGGCCGAGATGGCCCAAGATTACCACTACCAGCCACAGCCTGCTTGGAATACATATATTGTATGGCATTCGGAGCAGCGTGTTGAGGTTGAAAGTGCATCGCTCGAGGCACTTGGCAAACGTCTCGCTTACAAGGATTTCTATGTGGCCAGGAGAGAGATTAATGGCCCCAGTTTTCGTAGACAGCTTCTGCTCCGGCTTCTCCTGCTCCTTGCAAAGGCGTCGAACGCGCATAATGGCCAGTCAGTGGAGGCAAAGTGGAGCGTATGTTATTTCCCAAAATGGCCAGCGGCTATTAGCAGCGCACAGTTGTTCCATCTTATCTTTAAAACTCGTCTCATATTATTGAATTTGACGTGAGGAGCAGCTTCTAAGGATATGCACTCTCGACAGGGGGTTTAAGATTTATTTAAATCTAAAATTTTAAATTGAAATTGTTTTGGCATTAGGTTTAATTTTGCAAGAACATTTAAATAATTAATGTGGCATATTTTTGGACAGGTAAATCATGAAACTGAATCTGAACTTATGCAAAAAATTAATTTTAAGACTCATCTCCATTTTTATTCACATTCTAAAAGCGTTTTAGAGCTGAGTTTTCTTCAAAGAGACTGAAAACGTTTATTTTATTATTTTTATTATTTATTATTATCCCCAAAATCGTCTCCTACAAATAATTGCATAATGTCAAGTAAATATTTCTTCCTTTTCGATTGAAGAAAAGTATATTTCCCAAGAATCCTCATACCTTAAAATATAAAATGAATAAATATAATATATAACAATTAATTACGTATATTATTTTAATAAATAAATATTTTTTGGAGTAATTTTAAATAAATTTCAAAAGAAACCCGAAGTGTTGGGCATATCATAAAGTATAAAATAAATAAACATCAAATATATCTATTAATTATATTTATTCCTTTAATAAATTATATTGCAATACATTAAATAAATAAATATAAAATATAATCATTATTTTGGTATAGTTTGCGAATAAATTTAAAGCCAAGCTAAAGCCTTGTCTTATACTTTATTATTTATGGCTGCCACAAAAATGTCTGGCCGAGACTTAAGCCATTTTCTTTTGCTGCTAACTAACCCCGGCGGAAACTCATTTTCTCTCTCACAGCCAAGACAAGACAAGACTCTAGACTTTGCGTTAATGAAAGCCATTGATTTGAGTCTTATTTGCTTACGCTGCCAACTCGGTCACAAATTTGTGACTTTGCCAGCAAAGTTTCAATTTAATTTCATTAGCAATGCAAGGAAAAGAAGAGGCATGGCTGCTGCCTAAATCCAAACTGGGAATTTGATAAAAATCGCTTTGAGATTGAACTGGTCTGACTAAGCCCCCCTCCCCCACCCCACACACATAAATATTTACGACTATTAGTTTTTACTCAGAGATCAAAACTTTTTCGATTTACTCCCAGTCAGTCCCTTGGACTTGTCACAAATTTGCATATCGATGCGAACAGAAATCGGAGAAACAGATAAATAGCAAAGAGAGAGTGGGGGGAGCAAGCAAAAAAACAATTAAAATAAATTTAACACAAGTCCTATTACTTTCTCCAAATGTTTTCAATATTTTATGCTAAATCTTGGCGAAAACAATTTTGCTGCACGAATTGAGTTTGAGCAAAATGCAAATTAAAAGGCCTGCGAACAGTTCGAGCATGTCCTGTAAATCATGGCCCAAACCAGGGGAGCATAGAAAAAAGATACACATCCCGAAAAGGTTCCTAGTCCTTCCCTTTCCCGTCCGAAATATGTCAGGATATATGTAGCCAGGGCTTGTGTCTGTATATTTATTATTTATGTAGCTCAACTAAACGTTTTGCCGCAGGAATTATGGCATAATATGTCAAAAGGCAAGCCAAGCCCCACGCCTTAAATAACAAAGGCTGGCAGGCTGAAGCTTTCAGGGCTTTCCGCTAGTCAAAGTGTGGATACTCTTTTCTTGAGAAGAAATGGGTTTTTATTGGGGGTTTTAGGGGTTTGCACAGATAATTATATTTGCTGAATTCTAAAAAAAAACACTTACCTCTTTAGAAATCATTTTCCCATAATTTAAGAAAGTTGAAACATATTTTTAAATATTTTCCCCAAATCTGCAACATATTTTTCAAGAGAATAACGACTTTATAATAATATTTCCTCCAAATCATAAAGTTATTTCTTGGTTTAAGCCTCTAATTGGTGACCCCATCCCATCAGTCTTTCCGGAAGGGTTTTGTGTCCCTAAAAAAGTATCGTATTACTGTTGTCTTATTCAAGATATCATCATGCTCCGCCGAAAGAAAACCCAGTGAGCGAGCAAGCAAACCGGAATAAATATTAAGGGGACGCGTCCCTCGGAACTGGCAGGGGCAATCACTTCGCTGCTAAGCCTTAGCTGCCAGTCGAAAAACTCTATAAATTTTAAAGCCGCTATTAGCCGAGACTTAGTGGCCGTAATAGCGCGGGCACAGAAAATGCCAACAACTCATAAATTCCAGCAACGGCCCTAGCTGGCAAGTGGATTTTTGCTGTTTGGCATGAATTTAAATGTGTTAAACGAGCCGCAACGAGTCATCTTCGCCGCTGTCCAGTCTCAAGTTTCTTTCCCCGGAAAAATCACCTTTAATCATTTCGATTCGAGGCATAATTTAGGACCTACACACAAAAGTTTCCACTTATTGTTGGTTGAACTTTCTTGGGCTTTTCTTCGGGGGCCTAGGAAAAGTTTTAGTTCTCCGCCACAAAAGTTGTGTGTGAAAGAGAGTAGGCCACACGTCGGAAAAACTTGCCAGTCATTTAAATCATCGCCTGCCAGGAGCACGGGACGCTCACGCTCAATTGAAAATTGCCTGCACACCACCTGTACGTACTTGCAGAAGAATAACGCAAATAAAATGAATTTACATCTCGATACGCGTGCATGTTATATACAGGGAAAATAAATGGCGAAAGGAGATGGTTCTTGAGTCACTTTTGCTTACTTTCAGGTGCCTCAAGCTTTTGTTTTCTAAATTCCATGGAGGTTTCCGGAACTTCCGGCGGAACGCTTTTCTCTTTGGTCTGGCTACGCTTTAACGACTTGTGACAATTGAGGGATTTCCTTTTGGGAAAATACCAAAGCAATATAGAGAAATTGTGGGTATAAAGAAGAGATATTTTTTAAGAGTCTAAAATCTTAAAAATTAGAGTAAGAAATATTATAATATAGATCCATAACTAGCTTATTATTATTATTATTATTATTATTATTATTATTTAAATTATTAGTTTCTTATATAATAAATACAAATTTAATAAATTATTTAATATAATTATAGACTTAAATAAGTCTTGAAGATGAAGCAGGCTTTTACCTCGTCTCACTATCGATATTTTCTAGCTTCCTAAATTTCCAGGACACCTTCTCATCTCTAAATTACATGAATATATATATATATAGATTTATACATATATATATATATCTATATATATATATTGAAAATATATCGCTCTTGCAAGTATTGGCATAGCAGCAAAATAATGGCTGGCAATTTGTAGAGCCTACTTTTGGGGCACAGCCAGACAATGAAATATTCTTCGGCAAACGGCAAACACACGCTCTCTCATGCACACACGCACAACGCACACCAAACACACGTGTGTGTGTGTGTGTGCCACACGTTTGTTTTCGCCGAGTCCCCTAAGCACCATCATCAGTTGCAAGTGTGAACAATAAATTGTCATCAGCCCGGCTCGACTCCGACTTTGCTTTATTTCTTTTCAGTCATTCAGCCGCCGCCGCCGCTCGACTCGCCAATTTATGGCGGATTTCAATTTGTGCGGGGACAGGCAGCGCCCATAAGTATGCTCTACAAATTGACACAGTCACAGTCGCACACACACACACACGCAAAACGGAAGTCCTGGCAAAGGAAGTCGAAAAAAACATGTGAAGTTTTCGTTTGTAGCTGACATTTATTGCGCACATGGCTTTCGCTTTTGCCATTGATTTTTTATGCGTTTTTGAAGAAGTTTCGGGGCACTTGAAGGAGCCCCTACAGTTTTTTCAATTTCCATCCTATTGTCGGCTGGCTCCCGATTATCAGCTGTGCGACGAGGACGACGACGACACACTTGACTTCATCTATATTCCCCGCCACTAATGTCGCCAGTTGCGGAGCGCCGAGTGCTTTTTAATACGGTTAACGTTCTGCCGGAAAACTAATAAAAGTTTGACTTTTCTCCCTCCCCACCGAGGGAAAACGAGAGAGAAAAAATGATCAGGCATCCATTGACAGGCAACGATGGCAAATAAGATTTACAAAGTTGAAATGGGAGCAAAAGTAGTTGCCCATGAATACTCCGTTAGGTTTGAGTGACATTTCAAAATTGTGTATTTTCATCTTGCTTACAAGTTTTTCGGCCATCAAACACAAGGAAAGGAAGGAAGGAAGGAGACTCAGCATTTGGCACTGTCTGGTGAGTATATCCTGGGACCTTGCGGTTGCTAACTGTAGTTTCTGTCGATTTTATGAGACATTCGCGTGGGTTTTTCTTTGAGATTCACAGGGAAAAAACATCAGGAGGGGAAATCGTTTTAAATATATATTTGAGCAAGTTTGGTAAATAATAAATGGTATTTATATAGTGTAAAGACATTCTAAGCTTTAAAAGTACGAAATTTGAGCGGAAATGGTGTGTCCAAGGAAAGGAATACAGTAGCGTCGCCTTTTGTAGAGTTAGTGTGACCAATCGGGGTTTGTGTTAGAATGTGTCCAAGATACAGTGTTGCCAGATCGCCTCAAACTCTTTTAAATTAGAGATATATTCTAGTCTACACTCTTGAACAACAATTTATAAACGGAGATTAGAGAGCAAAGAGTTGGGAATTAAAAGTTAGAATTAGGAATTAATAACTTATAAAAATCTAGTTAACGAAAAACCAATAAAAGTCAATTAAAAACAGATATGTAAGTGGAAAGTAAGAACTAATACCGGATAACTGAGAAAAAATATGTTAAAACTGAGCAAACAGAACCAAAAACTACAAAGCGAACTAAAAACTTAAAACTTAGAACCAAGAACCTAAAACTTGGAACAGAGAACTTTGAACCGCGAACTGAGAAGCTATAACTGAGAACTCTAAGCTCCCCGTTCTCACCATCATTCTCCATCTGGCCAATTTGCATTTCTCTCGCTTTCGGCGTCTCGTGAACTAATATGAATGTATGGTCATGCAGGCGAGCCGGCGAGCGAGTCAGAGACCGAGCGAGCGAGCGACTGGAGGCAGTCATTATGGCGGCTTTCACTTTCACTTTCGCTAATGTCTTATGAGGACAGAGGACCGAGGACCGAGGACCCGGGGGGGTACGACCATTCTCCGAGGGCGTGGCCAAGTGGGCTGAGAGTGCCAGTTAGAGTGTGTTTAAGCAAATAGGTCGGCA
The DNA here is from genome assembly GCA_008042535.1 of Drosophila tani. Taxonomy (NCBI): domain Eukaryota; kingdom Metazoa; phylum Arthropoda; class Insecta; order Diptera; family Drosophilidae; genus Drosophila; species Drosophila tani. Next base: position 2,280 of record VNJO01012520.1, on the reverse strand, counting down.
CACAAACACACACCACCGCCACCCGCAGCCTAAGCACACACACACAGTCGCACTTTAACGCGCCGCAGCTTACATTGTAATCTGAGGAACTGAAGGAACCCAGCAAAAAAAACCACAAGAAAAGACGCCAAGTCGGGGCTGCGGCTTAGCTGAATCGTTGAATACACTTTTCGGAGTGAAAAGGATTTTTTTAGCAATGAATATCAGCAGATCTTGACTTGAATAATTAAGCTTAATTTTTTGCGAAGGGAATTTAAAGAAAAACATTTATAGTAAGTCAATAAATGTAATTAGGTTTTAAGATCTAGATTTCTAAGTTTTTATTTATCCTACTTTTGTTCAAATTAAAATGTTAAAGGTTTTATTTATTAGTTTTAAGATTTATTTTTAATATAATACGTTTGTTAATATTTTTAAAATACCCGAAGAAAATACTGTATTGCGAGGAGTATAAGTTATTAAAGCGGCACAGTAAAGTCTCTTAAAAAATACATCAAGAATTTCAGCAAAATCTATAGTTATTATATAAGATTTATTATTTATTATAAGTACAGAAAATATTTATTGAATTCTCTTACCAAGCTCCCCCTTTACTTAATAGAATATTATTAAAACTGAGATAAAGCTTACTTTTCTATGATTTAACATTTTTATGAGTTATAATACCTATTTTAATAACCTTTAAAAAATCTGGTTATATCCTAATTAAATTTAAAAATATAAGGGTAATTATGTTAGAAATGTTATATAAAAGAAAAGTTGTAAAAAAGTTGTAAATAAATAAAAAAATTACAGTTATATCTTTAAGTCCATATCCATTTCCAAAAGTTATAATAACTATTTTAATAACCTTTCAAAAATCTGGCTATGTCCTTATAACATTTAAAAATATAAGGATAGTTATGTCAACAATTTTATATAAAAGAAAAGTTGTAAAACTAAAGAAATAAAAAAATGACAGTTATATCTTCAAGTCCTCACTGTACCCGGCACTTTGAGTGCTCATTGCAAAAGTCAAAGCAGGAATTAAACTCGAGCTTAAGGCAAAGCAGATGAATATTTTTTTTATATATTTTTTTTCTGGGACGAAACCCGAGGGGAATGCATTTCTCCGCTGGGGATGAAAGTCATATAAGAAGGACCTACAGCCAAAGCACACACACACACACACTTGTGTTTAATCAGATGCGCATACATACATATTTGAGTGAGCATTTCGGGGGGGCAGAGAGGAGTGTGCGTGTGTGCCAGTGAATTTTTGTCATATTTACACTTATTTCATTTCGCCCAAACGCTTTGTTGACTATTTTCTCTGACGTAAAATTTATTTTTTTGCGCCTTTGCCTCCGCTGCCTTTCTCTCTGTGGCGCCACGGAGCGTATGAGTGATTAAAAGTTTTAGCATTACGCAAATTGCGTCTAAGCCCTCGGTCTTTGCTGGGTCCTTGCTCCGGTCTCTGCTCTGTCTTTTCTTTTTTATATCCTGATTCCTTGTCGGTGTTATGCTAATTATATCACGCCTCAATAAACAGCTGACAGGGGAGACGTGCCGGGCCAAGATTCGGAGCGAATCTGCTGTATTATTCCTGGCCCTGGCAATTCGATTTTTGGCATTTCAATCCCGATGGGCCCCGTCTCCGCCTCCCAATTATTAGAGGCCACAAACAAATCTCATTTTTTCATTCGCCAGCTGTCGGTCACAACAAGTTTTTCGGGGGGCCAGCTAGCTGATAATACCCGGAAAAGTTTTTAATCGATGAAAGTTTCTGCCCTAGGCCAACCCCCAGCATCTTGAAGTACGTGATGGAACTTTAACCCCATTGACTACAGCAGCTGGTCCTCAGCATACGCTTCAAATATTTCGATTGGATTGGTATTAATTGGTTCATATTTATTTCTAACAAATTATTACTAAGCAGAGCTTGAAGAAAAAATTGTTTACTCGCTTTACGGCCTAGATAAGTTCCAAAAAAGATAATTCGTCTTGGAAGAATAATGTTTTTTTTAATCTTCTTTCCATTGAGAAACTGTTTTTTTTTTTTAATTCTTCAAATCGAAATTGTTTATTCAATTAAATTACATATTGAAAGTAACTTGATTTTCTATTGCCAAAGATCCTCAAAATTGAAATAATTTATTCACTTAAATTAAATATGTAAGATAACTAAGCAACAGCTAAGAGAATTTAATTATATGCCCAAAACCCTCCCAAAATCTAACCAAAAGTGACTCAGCTGTCAGGCTAAAAATAGTTCTAGTCTGGCATTACTCAAGAATAATT